>UELX01000135.1:0-121063 GCA_900480035.1 Eupelmus urozonus | reverse complement strand
AAAACGCAGCAAAATTTCGACCCCAAAAATGCGTCGTGGGGTTTCTATAATTTTGTAAGAGAAGATGTTTTGATGAATCTGAATAATCAAATACTTGTGAACGACGAATTAACGATTATGTGTAAAATTTCCATAGGTACGATAAATAACAGCGAATATCTACGAAAATGTCCACACGTAGTGCTAAAAAAGTGTGACGGATGTGACAAGCTTAAAAGTTAGAGCGAGCACTAGGGCTGAAGAGGCTGTTTTGCGGCCGTCTCTGCTTTTTTTGTTTAGCTTGGCCGGTTGCTTTACGAATAAATAAACAAGCTCTCTCGGCTCTTTCCTTCTTTTCCGGAGATTACCTGTACGGGTACGGAGCTCGCTTTAGAAAAGAGTAATTGCGAAATAAGAAAGAATTATATGATCATTTTTTTAAACGAAAATTCAGTATAACTTGTTCTACTTTTTATTAACTAGACTTTTTAAACTTTGTTTTTAAACTCTGTTTTTAAACTCTGCATTTTGAGGATGTGTTATTAGTAAGTGAGATGAATTAAATTTGTGCCACTTGTAATTTTTATGTGCTTATCATGATGAATTACTCTTTAGTCTTTAATAGAATTGACAGGGAGCGGAGCTGATAATGACCGAATCGTACTTCCATTTTAATGGAACTTCTTGTATTAATTCATTAATCTCTTAAGTACGTTTCGAACTTTTCGATAAATGAGAAAATAACTGCCGTCATAAAATGATGTGGGTGTTGCTAAAAATACTGTGGAAGTTTTTTTTGATTTATGGAAGATAAGAAGTTACCTAATCAATACAAAACTGACGGCTTTATATTTTGCTGATTAATGTTATTACGCACTCCATAACTATTTAAGAAAATATGTAATCAAGTATTCTTGTTTGAAAGTTCATTTTCTAACTATAAAAAGAACGTTTCAATGATTCTATTTGTATATGAATTTATGCATTTAATAGAAAACCTTTACGATATAGATTGGACTATTATACAGGCATCATTCTATTTCTCATTTTCTGTGTTTAAATACTGGTTAGAGATAATACCTTTGTAATGTTTATTTATACACGGATTTCGCGTGACTACATAGATGTGTACGATAAGAAAAAAATACTCCACATTGGAAAGGCTTACTCCGTTAATCGTAAGTTATTTTCTAAAATACCATTTAATAGTATTCAATTGTGATTTGTTTATCTTATGCTGACTGTCAGGTTGTACACGACACATATTTCTTTTTTACCACGTTTTTTTTTTTCAATGACAATTGAACTAGTTAATTTGATTGTATGTAAATCTCAATATTTGATTAAATAAAAAAAAAACGTAAAACACTAAAGAAAACAACGTTAAATTCTAAAAAAAAAAACAAAAAAAATCAACATTTAACCCACTTTCAACCAGGCCAACCCTCAAAAATCATCAACCCTCTCATCACGCAATACATCCACACCCTCATAACAATAAGAAACAGACAAAACACCGACACCCGCCAGAATTTCTCACGATACAACGTCTCGATAGTATTTTTCCGCGCTCGAGCCCCAAGAGGGAATGAAAGGGGAAAGCTAGAGCGGACCACCCCCGCCACGGCTAGCAAAAACTTATCGACCTAAGTCTACCCCATATACACTTCGAGGCGCACGCGAGGTCCACGTCCACAGCTCGTATTCCGAATGTGCGAGGGCAAAAAATAGAAAGAAACTAGAAAATTCTTTTTTGTGCTGATGATATGCAGGGAGTTCGAGTGGAATACATTACCAAGTAGGTAGCGTGTGAGAAAGGAAGTTCTAAAAGGGCTTGGAACGTGGGTTTTCAAAGTTCGAGTACATTTGTTCGATAGATCTTGCTGGAACTTGTCTGGAAATGTTTCGGATACGTTTTTGAAAGTATCTTGAGAAATTTTTTTTTTTTTTTTTGAATTTTTTTAAAGTTGAAAATGTTTTCTCAAAATTCTCCTAGTACCGACAATAAAATAAAACGATCCCATACATACGAAACTTTAAAAAATCATAGTCAAACTAACCGCGTTGCCCTAACTCCATTCGCGAAAAGCCATAAACACCCGAGAATCCGTTTACCCGCTTCAACGAGCGCATGAAAGTTCAACGATTTAAAATTTTTCGCGTCCGGTCGATATACGCGCGCGACACGGAACCTGCTCTCGCTTATTTATATTTATATGAGACTACTACTCTACGGTACTCATCGACGCTGTACGGACTTTCACCAAGCAATCGCATAATTTTTGCAGCACGTGCGCTCCGTGACGTTTTTTTTTTTTTTTTGTATGCAACCTCGCTCAGCTATATTAAAAACTGGCTGGAATTCTTATGTCGAATGTGTCGTTTGTTTCGCTCTGGGCGTTGGGTAGTTTTTTTTTAATTTCAAACTTTTTTGATCATACGGGCAAAGGTTTTTACTTTTTTCGGAGCGGGACGATAGTAATTCCAAACTGTCGAGAGCGGCTGTTTATTTTTAGTTTTTGCTTGACGGTGAGGCTCGATAAATGAAATTGTCGTAGATTTTTTTTTCCTGTTTTTTGTCAATACACGTTTTAGGGGTTTCAGATTGAAAGATGGAGATATCGCGTGAACAGTGATGTTTGTAAACACGTATACAGGAAATTTATTAAAAACGGTTTTATGAACTAATAGAGTTTTTTTGAAGGAAGTATCAAATGTTTTTTGTTTCATTTTTAATCAATTTATAAACAATTTTAAAAAAATATACTGTTACTTTGTTTTAATATTATTTGTAAAAATATCTGAAACTGTGATTTGTAAAACCGAAGAATCTAATACAATACTTCGAAACATCACTGTAACGAGATACAACCAGCTTTGTAATTAAAAAAAAAATTCCCTAGTAGATATGTGATCCAGCGGAATCTATAATTAGATGGAAAATCTCGTGTTTGAGAAAATATGTGGTTAATTATTGGTTTCAAAGAGATAAATTTTCTGATTAAAGCTTCATATTTGTCATTGAAAACATTAATTGTAATTAAGGATAAGTGAGTTTAAAACTAGTACAAATTATAGATTAATAATTTGAAGAATAAATTTTTAAATAAAATAACATACGAATTTTATTCAAACTAAAACCAATTAGTATGCATGTTCGATGAACATATTATTAATGTTGTAAGTTTTTACGATTAAAAACTCATTTATACTTTCGCTTGACATTGACATGAATAAATAAAAATTATATACCACATACTAATGACTTTTGTTAAAAAAAAAAATAATAATAATAAAACCGAAACTAACTTTCTTTTCAATTTACAAAGAAAATCTTTAATACAAGCAAAAGACATAAAATTTTCATAAAACACAAAACTGCGTCTTGACTCCACTTCGACCAACCGTCGTAAAATTCCCGTAAAACAAAAAATACTTTGTCCACACACCGAATAAAACACATATAATATAAATATAAATAAAATTGTCCTCTCCCGAATCCAATAAACGTGGCGCGAGCGAACCCCTTTCTCCTCCTAAAAAAGCACTCCCTCACTTTCTCACATTCTTTCTTTTCTCCGCTTGAAAAAATAAGCCCCGAAACTGCGTCTCTCCCAAGCTCTTCCCGACACCATTGAATAATGTACCTCTTGTAGTAGGTGCGTAGGCGGCTCGATTCGTTCAACATGCCGCAGATGAAACGAAATCGAAGACGCGCGAACACCAAAAAAGAGAGGAGGAAATAAGAAAGAGAGAGAAGCGTGGGAGAGCGAAATGTAACGTTTCTGCAAGCTCGGCATTGTTCGTGGCTCCCGGGGCGCGAATGGCTTTTGTGTCAGGCGATTCTCTGCTCTTTTGGGAAGGGGAGCTAGTCTCTTGCTTGCAATTCGAGAAACGCGTGCGCGTGGAGTTAATGTTTATGGGGCGTTACGCTTTGTTGGGCCGGAAGGACGCGATGAATAAGAAAGCGAGAGATTGGGACGCGATTTTGGTGAAATGCTTTTGTACGAGCTTTGACTAATGAGCCGGAAAGTGTTTTTTTCTGTCAGAATTTACTTTCATTTAGAACAGTATGTTTTTTTCTCTCAGCCTATTGTTATCTTTTCCTCGAGAACAATCAGACGCAGTAGGTGTCTCTTGGAATTCTATATATTTTTGGTATATTGTTAGCATTTAACTGTGGATACAAATACTATGTTCATTTCTCGCTTTCAATGATAAATACAGGTGTATGATATTTTTTTCATGTATTATTTTAGCACTAATTCAATTACACAAAAATAATTATTCTACAACCGAAAAACAGACCATTTTTCATTAAAAACATCCCTGATAGATTAGATTGTTGACTAGAAATTCTGCCCAGAAAATGGTCATTTTTCTACTAGAGATGTATCTACAATTTTATTAAAGCAAATATCTAATCATCCTATCTCTGCAAAAACCCAATCCGATAAATAGGTCAACGCCAATAAGTTTTGGCCATCCACATCCGCAGCATACCGCCAGCAGCAGTTTCTTTTTCAGTGCTGTTTTCGAGGCAAGCGCCACGCGCACAATAGACACACGCGCTATACGACGATGAAACCATTACTCGAGGAGCGTGCAAAATTCGATCGCCGCTGCACGTACCCAGCGGGGCCGGAGGAAATTTTCACACGGGCGCGGCTTGCTCTCTTTTTTTCCTCGTTACAAGCCGCTATTTTATAACGGCCAGGTACTACGCGGCTCGTAAACGCCTCGAAAAATCCACTCGTTTCTCATCGTTACGAGGCAGAGCTTTCACTACTACGCGGACTTTTTGTCGACCTGTGAATGACTAGTCCCTGGCTTTTGCTTTTTTTTAGGTGAAAGAAGGTTGATGGTTATTATTGCGTTGATTATCGATAAGAGCGGAATTATGGGCAATGGATTATTGTTTTTGTACAATATATATTATTATTTCTGGTTGTTATAACTAATTTTTTCAAAATTTGCAAATTAATGTTTTGAAAACTAATAATCATTTTTAAACAAAATTTCGACTCTTCTGGATTTTAACTTAATAATATTAAATTTGTATTATTCGCGGTAAAATTATATGTTGAAGTTGGTATAAAATAGATTTAGAATAAAAATCAACATTTTTAATTATCTAGAGTCTACTACATTAAAAAGTAAATATTTATTAGCTCTAATTGCTTTTTCAGAATGATGAAACAACGCAATGCGAGCCTTAAATAAAAAATAATTAACTTTCTTGCAAAATTTAGACAAACTTTTACAACTGTTATTCCGTGGAAAAATGCTCGCATTCAAGAATAACAAATGCACGTATTTTTGAAAAATGTTCTGTAGATAGTACAAGTGGCAGTTTAGGACCTCTAGGCCGGAGGAGCGATCATTCTTTTTCTTTAGTGCCGCAGCCTCGAGAAACTGTCGGTCTTTTAGATGTACAACACGCCAGGCTTTCTCTATTGCATCTAAAAGACTCGTAAAGCCAAAAACATTTTCCTCCCTTCAGCAAATATGTTCGCCATAGCCTGCTTTCTTTACTCTTAAAACAACCGAATGGCCTATTAAACCTTTTAAACTTTTATAAGGAGCTATTTTTCATTTATCTGCGTAAATCTATGCTGTTGAAAAAATTTGACTTTATTTCTGCTACTACAAGAAAGCTTTTTACTGGTAGTTCAGAATTTTTCGAGGTTATAAGCAGATGACGAAAGCATCTTTTTATATGTTGAAATAGCATTTTGACAATTTTACAAAAGATTCATCAATTTTGTACGTGCATAGAAAGCTGAACTGAAACTCAGGGTTTGAGTAAGTTCATTAATCATCAAATGGCCTTACTACTCCTATTATATTAAAATATGACTTACTATTATAATAATTCAAAATTTAAAATTATTAAAATTTTACTTTTAATTTTAATTGTAAATTTAAATTATTATATTTAATATTGAATAAAGTTACTATTCAAACTAATAAATTTTAAAAATAAACAACATTTTTTCAACAATAGATGACGAGTCAATGAACTATCGTACTATTTGTCCACTAGATAAAGTTACCAGGAACACTTTTCTCCGACTCATCCTGGAAATTCCGCTGGACGTAAATAGATATACACATCAGAGAATGGAAAAAATACGTCACTCGCTTCCATACTTGTTTACTGTGACACACTTAATCTTCCTACATCCTCTAACGTCAATCAAAATCGTCAAATAACGTCATTTTCAAGCGTGTCGGATTTATTTTAATTAATATACAAATCAAATAAATAAAATAAATAATTTATCAAAAGTATAAAGTGCCACTTCATAAAAATGTACATATGTAAACATTAAAATCTGATGATTAATATAACTGATATTTGACAGAGGATTTTTAAAACCTTTTATTATAGGTGGTATAAATGATTGATATGTACAATAGTCAGAGCGTGAAAACAGTAACGTGACGGACACAAAAGAAGTATTTCTATTAACTCTAAAGATAGGATACTCAGAAGGAACTACGAAATTCTCAGAAATCTTAATTTAACTGTATTATTCTTCAACAAGTAAAAACATACTTTCCTAAGTGGTCCTAAAGCTTATAAAAAAAGTACATCAATCGCTACATCTCTATACAATAAGTAGAACGGATCGAGTATAGTCAGACGCGCACGTTGAAATACGTTTTCCATCTTACGTAACCAAGTTCTTCTATTTACTTCTTGTTTTTCTTTTATATTAAGAAAAATACCCTATTACCATAGTCAACTAATTCCGTAACTTGCGTCAGCGATACTTTCTTTACCAACAATAAATTCACCAATTTCTCAAAATAATCAAAAGTAACTCCTCAAACTTCTACTTTCAAACAACTCAGCTCTCGCTCTAATCTCCAGCAGAAATCTCGAAACAATCAGCTGACTCTCTCCTTCTTTTCCTCAACACCTGCCCTCCAACTCTAGAGACGATCGCAAGTCATCTTCTCGCGACGCGGAGAAAAATAAAAAGAGAGCTCGATAACCCTCCGAGGGGAAGGCAAAAAACGATCGTCTCGGCACTCCCACTTTAAGGGTAGCTATCTACATCTCCCTCTCTCTCTCTTTCTCCTCTCGAGAGCCTTTCAAGCGAAGCGATATCTCGCCCCTCCAGTTCTTGAAGCCAATTGGCCAAACGAGCCGCGAAGAGGAAAGACGCCGGCGGCCTGGATGAAAGCCAACGCGCGGATGATGTATACACAGAGCCGGAGTGCACTTCTATATCGATGATATCTTTCGAGGTCAACGGCCGATGTATTTCTTTACTGTTATTCCGTGCGCGATGTGTTATGGAGAGGCTCTTTGACTTTCCCGGACAATTTTTGTGGAGAGGTTTTTGGAAATGAGTGGAATTTTGCTCTTTTTGAAGTTTTGAAAAATGCTTTTGATGGGATAACTATTTCAAAGCGAAGTTTTTGATATTTTCAAGTTTGGGGAGGATGGCTTTTTAGATTATTATCCACTGGAGAAAAATTATTCGACGAATTTTATAAATTTTTCAGTTTATATTTTATTTACATATTTTTTAGTAACTTTTCCTGTACGATACATTCGCAACGTAGTTTGAAAATATATTATTTATTTTGTTCGATATTTCATATTTACTTCTCTTACTTTTTCTATACATATTATGTACAGAATTATAGTTGACTGAAGCACGCAATAATACAAACTACTCGAAAGATTCTACTTACAGAACGAAGATGGAGAAACGCTACGGATACACAACGAAATTAACTGTGGCATTCGCATTGTGATAAAAATAGCAAAGTGGCCATACAGCGCTGAGCCAGATGCGTGATAGAGGAGGGGGGATATAAAAATATGGTATGTCACGCTGCGGGGCCAAGAAAAATAGAGAAAGCTCAGCCAAGCTGAGAGCGAAAGAAGGAGAAGTAGATTGGAAGGTACACCAGCGACGGGGTGGTATAATTTCAGCTTTTTGTCTTGATTTTCTCTTATGCTCCGACGCACGTTAAAACGCAATATTATTCTGCTACGGATTGCGCGATATGATTTTATGTACTTTAAAAAGTGTAATCAAGCTACGAGATCTTACATGAATTTTAAGTGTAAAATAGAACAAGTAAACGTAATTAACTTTTTTAAGGAACTTTCGTTGGATAATAAAGATATTTTTGTCGTTCTGCAAACGAACTGCGAAGGGTATACATAAGTCTAAATTAAGTCTAAAAGCTATTAAATTTTAATACCTGTAATTTCCATGTTATCGCATTAAAACGTACCCAGTAATTGCCAGTAATTACAAAATATTAAGAAAAAAAATTTGAATTTTCTAATGACAATTATTAATTAAAATAATTGTGAAACCAATTAAGACCAATGCAATTTTGTAAAAAAAATTGTATTTATAATCATATGGTATCTATTCACATAAAATACATAAAGCACTTACAAATATGAATTAAATTTTTGTAAAAGAAAACAAAGGAATGTGTACAAAGTTCTTACTTTTCACAGCTCTTGTAGAATTGAAATTTATAAAACCTATCTTCTTATTTTACACGAAACAAAATTTTTGAACTGAGGCACTGACAATGTATTTTTTAGCGTGTCAGAGTGCAATTATTTCCGATGACAAAATTTTGAAAAATATTTCGTTGTTGATTTATTCAAATGTTAATTTTAGGAAATGGAATTTCGTTTCTTCGAGGTTAAATTTATTCAATAGTTGCATTTTCGGTCTTGAAGGCACTTCAAGAACAATAATTATAAAATATCTTGCTTTACGTAATAACTTCATTGTGTCTCTATCAGCTTATTTTCTTAGTTTAACAACTGTTTATTACTACTGAAAACCAACAAGAAATTTCATCAAGACTAAAAAGAACAAAAGCAGATACTCCGAGAATTTATCGTTCAAAGTTCGTTAGACGTTAATTAATGAATATTCGTAATTTGATTTCAATAACAAGATTTCGTTTATTCAAGTTAAAAGTACAGAAACTTTGTTTTGCAACAAAAGCTATAAATTTCCAGAATAAAAACGTAACTCCCGTTTTCTATCGCATTAAAAATAAGCAACTCTTGCAACTCCAACAAAAAATCCCATAAACTTAGTCCAGCCATATATTCTCGCTATCCATAATGAAAACCACAAGTAATCTTGGCTACATCCACAAGCCAAAATCCCCCCTCAAAACCTACAAACCACTTCCTCAAAGTCCAACATTTGCCCTGGCCGATCTCCGGTATCCAAATTAATGAAACACCCCACCGCTTCAAAACACAACCCCCTGGCACCTCAACGCCCAAAGCAGCCCCCAATCTCCGCCGTCCTCCAAAGCATTCCCGCAGGGGGGAAACTGAATCCAAACGCACAAGACGAGAGGCTAGAGACACTGCGCGTATACATATCAGCTGGCACCGCAATCGTTAGCCATACACCACGCGGAGGGCATCGATCAAGGAAGCTACCTTACGTCCGGTCAAGGCTCTGTCGTCGTCGTCTTATTGTCGAAGAAAAGGGAGAGAGAAAGGCGGCCGCTTTGAATAACTCAATGGGATCTTTTATTTAAGGGCCGAGGGTCTGGGAGGATTGTAAAGAGGAGAGCGGAAAAAATACGAGGGATGCGGCTTCGGATTGGACGGGAATGCTGGATTTATGTCCGGAAGGACGAGGACAGGTGTTGGGGTTAATTGGAGAGGCCGCTCGATGCGGAATTGGATTAATCAAGAGGAGTGAATCGAGCTCACGGCGGCGGGCTGTACTAATTCACGGGGGTTGCTGTATAAATAAGCGAAATGCTTGTAATGAGATGTTGGTCGGAATAAAATTGATCGATATGTAAATGTGGATGCACTACGCATTTTTGTCTGAAAATTTTATTTTAAATGCACGTCACGGATATAAAGTATAGAAATAGTTGAGATTTTTCCAAGCGCTTTCAGCGCTGAAGATGACGCGATATATTTCTACATTTGCCTTAACTGAGGCACGTTTGCGCCCCGAGCACGCGCCCCGAGATGGACAAATGTTCCGTTATATTGCGAGCCGGGAGGAAATGAAAAATGAAGCGCAATGAGTGGCTTTATGTTTCGAGTTTGTGGGATTCATCTTTTCTGGGAAAATCTGAATGACGGAGATAATTTACAAAAATTGACGTTGGAATTACAAAAGTTGCTGGGTGATGTAGATTACACAAGAAATTGGAAAACTTTTAATTTTATTGATTAATAGAAGGAAAACTTTTGTTTTGTGGTTGTATGAAGTAAATGTATAGATATTTACCAGATTCGGTAATATTCAAGATGAATTATTAGTTATATAAGAAAATACGTTATAGATATAATTATTTCGTAAATATGATACCACCTACGTACAATATGTACCTACAAGTTTGGGAACTTTGAAGTAATTACGTTTGTGGTAATATTACCCTTAGGGCTTGTATCGGTAGTTGGAAATTCGCAATAGAATCAGCTCGATCTTGTCGTTTATAATTTGATGAGACAACGACAATGACATGTCTGTGGAATATCGCGATTCTCAAGTTCAAAGGAAAATAGTAGTTTTAAAGATATTAATTCACCTTTTACCAATTTAACTATTAATTCTTTTATTATTACATTTAAGAAGAATTTGATATTTTTTTAAACCCTTAAATTAATTAAACGTAAATATATTGAAAAAAATAAATAAAAAAAATGCTACATATAAAAGTAAAGATACTAAATATCAATAAAGAATTTATCTGTAAATCAGAAAACTTCTTAAAAATCATGTCCTATAAAAAGAAATCCTTGAAAAGCCAACTCCTAATCCCCCAAAAATTCACTTAATCGCATTAACATTCACCAAATCCCATCCCCTCATTCTCCCGGCGCTCAGCCAAAGCCTTCATCTTCCCTACCACAGCCTAACGACTGCAAACGACTAAGAATCCAGCGGCACATACCTGCGGCAAAGACGCTATATCCACGAAGAGCACACTAGCCTCAGTATATACCATGCCCATAGGCTTACACGCAAAGAGACGCCTGGATTCCCTGGGCATAGGGAATCCCTTTAGGACCGTCCGCTATCCAGCACGTCCTGCAAAGCTACTAACGCTGCACGAACAAGAGGCGCGATGAACTTTGAGATTGTTGAAATAGAAAGTTCAAGTCGAATAATGAAGTTGGAATTATAGTGCAGCGGGGAATTTAGAAAATTTCAATGGAGTATCGATTATTGTCAGTTATTTGAATAGTTGCCGCATACTTTTGCCGAGAGAATTATGAAACTGCAATCCCGTATAGAATTAGAATGCAGTGCGCGGAGAATGGAGATTTTATGGACATTAGCATTTTATTTAGAAGATTTGTTATTATACCAGCATGTACTTTTGTTTAAAAATGTGATTCTGAATTTTTAACCACTCTAGTAGAAAATTGACCATATTCTGGGCAGAATTTCTGATCAGCAAACGTTAAAATGACACTTATCTAAAAATTTTAGAAATGTTTTGAAAAAAATTTATTATATTTTACAATACAAAGTTACATTAGAGCTCGAAAAAAAATAATGACTATAACTATAAACTAATCTTATTCCAAGCGGATCTCCTGCCTCGCTACTCAGCAAGCCGTCAGCTCGCCGCTGAAAAGCAGCGGCATTGTAATACTCATGTCACTTCTCATTCATAACCCGCCGGCAGCAGACGTGTATGGGCTCTGAATTGCGCGGGAGTGGAAGCCAGCGCATTTGTAAGTGCGGAGCCCATCAAGACTAGGAAGTCAGTTTACGTCGGCGAGAAGGTCGTTACGCAAAATGCCGAATGCAGCGCAATTTTCCTTAAGAACATCCAGTTTAGGCTTCGCGGCATAAAAGGTTAATTGCCCTCCCGAGGTGAAAACTAAGTTACTTTGGCCGCCCTGGGACGATTTCAATGGGATCTTTATGGGATCTCGGCGATATAATTTCAGAGTGTATTTACAAAGTGTACCTTGCACTTGCAGTCTTATCTTAAAAGATTAAGTGGCTCTTGAAGCGCTAACTTTGTTTTTAGAAACAGCGAGGAAAGTTCGGCTCTTTGCAACAAAGAGAATCTGAAGTGAGCTTTTAATAAAATACATTACTACACTATGCTAGAAAAAGTTTGATATTTTCTTTTCGGGGTGAAAGTTCATTTGCAATATTAATCGAACCTTGATTCAATATTATCCCGAAACTCTCCATCTAGCCGCAGATCAAAAAAAAGAAACTGTACTCTCTAATACTCATCAGCTCAACTTTTCCAAAAGAAAAACATGACGGCGCACTTTCGGCCGCTTCCGATTCCCTGATCCGCTACTCAAACATCCCCCTAATCTTAATATTTGTCCCGACATTTTCTCAAAGCCTATTACCCCTTGGAAAACTCATCCTTCATCAACAAGGCATAATACCCCATCCGCTGCGCGGAAAAATCGATACACCATCTGCAGCCGGCACGTGCTATGATGTACGTCATATCTACACTCTCAACCTTGTAACCGGCGAATCTTAATCAGAAGCTTCAGCCGACACGTGTCCTTAAACGACTGTCTTCCGCAAATATTTAGTCGAACGGATGCCTCGACTTATTTCGATTCCGTACGATTTTCCGGAAAATATACATACGCTCACGCGGGCGATCCATCATAAATTTTCAAATTAACCGCCAAGCGAAAAGATCCCCCCTCTCGAGCAACTCTAATCCGTAACAATCCGCATAAAGCCGAGCACACATCGCTCGCGTTCCTCCAGAGCCGCGTGCGCATCCGAATAAATGAATAAAACACGCTAATCTCGTGCCTCCTTGGCCGTGTGTGTCAGTGGCTATATATGTGTTAGGTATCGCACGGAGGCTCGCTCGCTATTTATAATAAACGCGATGCCAAGGGAGGGAGGGCCGGCCTTGAACGTCACATTTTCCGCATGATTATCGATAATCGTTCATCCATGGCACGACACGTCGCCAGCCGCTCTAGCCGCACACTCGCGCCGTTGCCGTATATAAGCCGTTTTCGCCCCCTCCGGGCTGCGTGGCTCGTTATCTTAGGTATAGGCCGCGGGGGGAGCTTTTTCGTGGGAGAGAGCTGTGCGGCGATGAATAAATGGAAGGCGGGAGAGCTGGCTTGGTGGATGATTTTTTTTTAGATGCCTTGATTTATAAGAATAGCTTGTTTACTGTGGGGTGCACTTTTGATGTTTTTATTCGGGATTAGTTGCAGTGTCGAACGGATATTGGACGTTGAAATTGTTTGTGTTTAAAAATTTTGTTTCGTTTTTTATAATTTAATGCAGAGGGTAATAATAATGTAGCCTTCTTATAGCAAGTGCCTGCGAGGTAATAACAGAATCGTATCTTAATGTTTCTTGCCATTTCATAATAATTAAAACTTACATCTTTAATAACTTCTTAAATATCTATACTAAGTCATTTAGGGTAGTTTTATTTTCCCCCTCTGTAACAATAATTTCCCAGGAATGAAAATACAAACAACAATAATTCGTTCGCTTAACTTATACATGAGACGGCGGCGGCGCCATAAAACAGTAATTGACAGTTAGACACTGACGGATTACGTGGAATAATAAACCTAAATAAAGTATCCGTAATAAAAGTCGGTAATAAACTGAATAATTAACCCACCCAATCAGCACACAACTTCACCTCTCCCTCCTCCACGCATTCGCTCAAATTTAAAATGACACTTTTAAAATATTCATGAGTCACTCAGATCATGCTACATCTACCTTAGATGCACGCGCCTCTTCGGTCATATCAGCCGATTAATATTAAAATTCTCGTATGATCAACGCCTAACTTATTCATCTTCGACACGCCTCGGTAATCGTCTCAAGATAATCTCCATAGAATTATGGATGAATTGCAGGCCGTAAATTCCCATGGCAAATCGATAAACTTCTGTCCCGCTCCCCTATCTTGACACTTGACGGAAAGGTACGGATACGCGCGCTCCTCCTGGGAACTGTCGTCGCCGTTCTTTCAAATTCACTTTTTTTTTCCTCGCTGTACGAAGAATAAGGAGGACATGGGTTGTACTCTGGAGGCCGATCCAGTGAAGCACATGCCTTTTCAGGCCGTCGACGCTCTAGCTACCCTCCCCAGCACTTTTCCTCCTTTACAATCTACGCCAGTTTTATTATACGCTCGGCTTTCGATGCTTTGTTGACGGGTAGTCGAGAGCCTGTGTAATTTTCCTTCTTGGATAATGGTTGCTTGTTGGGTTCTTGGGAAAAGTTAAAATTCAACGTGGATAACACAAAATTTAATAAGCGTTTGCATATCTCAACCGGCAGCTCTCTTTTAACAACGTCAAAATTTCCTTCTATCTCTGCAATTCATTTTTTATTTAAATACAAAAAAAAGCGTACCAGACTCACCAGCGTTTCAAATACCAAAATTCAAAAATCAATATCGCCATCCGCTCTAGGGTACAAAGTAACCAGCATTCGTTTGTCGCAGCTTCTCTCACCGTGCGAAAAAAAAAAAAATAAAACACAGCACTCGAAAAAAGTTTCTCACCGGCTCACTGACAAAACGACAAAACAAGCATCCGTGCGCTCGCAGTACCGCATAAATATTGATCCCAGGCAGTTCTGCAACTTGTCCTTTTTTTCCCCTATGTCGTTCCTCGAAATCTCGCCTCCGCGCGGAACGTGCAACTACCGCTCCGGCGTGTCTATAAACCGGCGGGAGCAACCCCGCAGAGAGTCCTATGCAAATAACGCGCGAATTTGTATTCAGAATCGCGCGAGCCATATAGGCGCCTGTAACGTCCCATCCATATTGTATACATCCTGGAAACAGCGTGGAATTATGTCATTTCGCGCCTCTAGCTCTATCTGTTGGTTTGATTGAGATGGAAACTATCGGCGGGAAAGAAGCCGGAACTCCTGGGGAAATTAGCCTGGGTGACTTTTTCTCGGCTCTTTCTTCTTCTTTTGTTTGATTTGGGTCGAGCGATGGCGAAGTTTGCCGAAGGCCGCTGCGCACGTGAGTACGGACCGTAAAATCGAGATGATACTTCTCTGTCTCTGGTGACTTGGAGAGGAAGATTCTGCGGTGGAATGTGGAGCATAGAGGTGGGTTTGGTTGCTTTTACTTTTGGAAGAAAATAGTGAAGAAAAACAGGGATTTTAACGCGTTGATAGTCCAGCACATGAGCTTGACGGCTGATTGAGGCGTTGTTGAAATATGGAAATGGAAATTGAGAATGGGTTTTGTAGCTAAGCGGATTTGAAGAATGAAAATATTTTTTTACCAATTAGCGGTTAATTTTTACTTTAAATAATGAAGAATACATCAAAGTGATCAGTTTATCAAAGTTAATCTCCAATTTCGCGCTCGATAAGATCATCTTGAAATTTGCATTTACAGCAACTACAAAAGCTCTTACTATAGCGGAAAATTTACGGATTAAATGCTTTTGTTAACAAAGCTCCTTTGATCTGTCAAATGCTTAAATCAAAAGCACAATATTAAAGCTTATTATGTCATACAATTTATTAAATACTGTAAACAAGGAATTTCTTTAAAGACGTCTAGTATTATCTCACAGCTTGAATTTATAATAAATAATATTTTTGGTTACATTTCATTCTGTAATAATCTTGATAATTTAACTTTGTAGAAATTTCCTCAAAGGCTCCTGAATTAGAACATTATCCCAGACGAACTATCCAGACAGGATGTAATAAAGCAATTCAAAGCTATAGGTACTACGGACGTATTGACCCTCCTGTGAATTCATTGAATTTAAATCTAATTGACTATTCTAGGAGGCAGGAAGTTCCACTAAGGCGGATAATGCACTAAATTTGTTGATTACGATCATTACCAGGCTTGGATAGATTAAACAATCGAAAAAAACAAAGTTTACTGAAAACTTATTATTTATAAGATGTAAATATCTTGCAGTACAAAAAAACAGACAAAATATGCAGTTTATTTTAAGAAATCTAATAAAAATCCGTTCTAAAATATATTTCAGAAACTATCATTGGATTTTTTAAAAAATTTATTACATTCTTTTCGAAAATAATAAGCAAATGGCGTGCAGTCCACACTTCCATAAAACAAATTCCCTTTAAAAACTAAACACAAGGCTCGCTGAAAAAGCGCTCCGAATTTAGGTCAACGAAATTCTTGAGCTTCAATGTGCATCCTAACGTAAAAATCGATTATAGGTTTTCCTTCATGCGATCTAAGAAAATCGGGCGCCCGGGGTGCTTTGATAGATTATTTTTACATAATCTCGACGAATCTCCAAATTGAATTGAACAAAGGCATGGAAAAGTTAGCAAATTTTCACCCGACATTCGCAACTTCGCTCCAGCTGCGAGTTTTACTGCTTATCAATGAGTGACAAAGAGAATCCCCTTAATCTGATCCTCCCTCATCAAGCCGAGCTACCCAAACGAGCGCTGGGTAGAAAAGACAACTTGCAGCAAGGTCGTGGCACACATAGATAACAAGTCAAAAAGGAGCGGATGAGAAATAAAGCGACAAGGTTAGCGCTCGCTCGCTCGTGGGGTGAGCAGCGCAACGATCTCTTCATTAACTATACGCTGCTGCCTTTTATCTTGCTCCTCGAAACGATTTTTATTGCGATCCCTGCTTTTTCGAGCACTGCTTTGAAAGCAAAAACGCAGCGAGGGCTTTTAGACGTGTTTGTCATGGCGCGTTATAAATAGGGGAGAAAAAGTTGGTAGGGAGATGTAGGTATGCGGCGCGCGTTGGATTCTTCCTTCCCCGAGTTATTTCGTTGAAGGAATCCGCAAAATGTTAAGAGATACCTACTCGTCGGAATGCGCTTATTTTTTGCCCGAGACTCGCAGCTTGCCTTTTCATAATCGGATTTTCGCTGCGAGGAATTTCTGAGGGAGTTTTGTTTGTCGGAAAGTGGAAACGGCAATTAATTTGCTGGCGGCGTTTGTTTTGGATTAGCCGGTTTTTCTCGTGTTGACTGGGAGTTACATGAAAAGTTTTTTATCGCGTTTGCTCTTAATTGCTTTTCAAACTAGTTACGAGTGCCCTCAAGAAGTGGAAAACGTTAAAATATTGTTAATTTCTTAATTGCTGAAGTTACTCGCGTTAATTGCTTTAACCTTAATAAACAATTATAATTTTTTTTTAATTTAGTACTAAAAAGCTTAGAAAAACGCAACTATTCATTTAATTAAAATTGAACTCAAGATATTCGCAGATCTAAATCGAATCGATCGTCAAAATAACTCGAGCATTTCAGCTCCATATCTCAGCTGCCAATAGTCTTCGCAACTCATCTCAACTGGAATTTTCTCATTTACTAGAATTTAAAAGAAAATCTCAGATTTTCTTCCTCACATATGAAAGCTATATTGCCTCGAAACAAGCTGGAATATTTGTCGCGAACTTAATGGTTAAGACCGTGACGAGGCGAGACTATAGGCGTATTATAATGAAGTTCTATACATAGTTGGCATATTTTACGATCTTTAATATCGCAAAGTGTATTTTCCTTGACCATTCTTTAGCGTATTAGATAAATGTCGAATACATTACATATGCAGCTTGTTCCGCAACTTCTAATTTTGTAACAATAATTGTATAGCCGGTAAGAGTTATTACTTACATTTCAATGATTCATTCAAATCGCGTAAACAGTTAATTGATATGTTATAGTTACATCAACTTTCGTGTTTAAATTATAAATATTATTTTATTTTAAACAATAATTTTTAATTCTACTATTATTCATGTAACGGGACTATTTTATTTTATTCTATCTTATGCAGAAACCTTTAATTTTAGTAATGTCAAACGAGGGTAATTTACATCAATAAGTAATTAATAATTCAGCATCAATTATTTATTAGCAATAATCATTAATAATTTATAGCAAACTATCATACTCATGCAAATATATTCGACATAAATTAAATAATAAAATTTGGCGAATCTGCAATATCTCAAATTTCATTACGCAAGCAAGCTCCGCTCTAACCAAAAACTAATCCGTTAGCACCTTCCATTCCATAACTTAATTTTCATACTTTACAGAAAAATCAAGCCACAAGACCGTCGCTAATATTTTTAGACGCTTTCCTTAAGCTAAGAATAGCGCTTTTTGTTAAAGAAGTACGTACAGTTAAACCGACAAACTCTCATAAAATAGTCCATCTCCTAGGATCGAATGCATTTGTCGTCTTTTCGGGAGTGTCTGAATTATTATGCTACTGAGCCGTGATCTATTTCGAAGATTGAGCGCGTTCGGTTTAGTCCAGCTCGTCGGTTTGCTGATGTTCAGATGCTAAAGCTTGCGAGGGGAGAGAAGAAGCTAAAGAGAGTCATTTTCCCCTGAGTGCTGCTAGAGCCTAATGCAATGTTGCGTATTCTGCGCATGGACGCTTAATTCGATGGACTGACTTTTATTTTCCGGTTGCTAATTATTTTTTTTTAGCCTCGTTGAACAATATTATTGTATCTCGAAAAATTTTTAGATTAGTTCTCATTTAAATATTATTTTGACACCCCTTAAAAAAGAAACTATTTAATATAAAAAGGAAATAATACGTTACTTTCAGTAAAATAGGTCGTTCCCACGTGAGTCGAGTTTGTCACCCGAGAGAAGCGGAGATGGCAAAAAAGACGCGTGTGGGATCACCTGTGCTCAGGGACAGAATATTTTGCTAGTACCTATCGAGGAAATGTAATATTTTGATCATGTAAAACAAACTCTGAAAATCGAATTTCGCTCACTGTGTTAGAAAAAAGTTGATCTTAATTTTGCGTGAACTTTTCTCACACGAGTATTCGAAACTAGATTTCAAAGATATTTTCATTTTATTTTTAGAAAAATAAAGCCAGCCAGTTGTATTATTTGTTCAATGTAACTGATTTAATACCGCGATTTTTTTCACTCTCAACCCTAAATATTTGCCAGTACTCTCGGCCATACCTTCTTTATTCCTTTCACACACCAACCAAACAAGAATCTAAAACCACGCAACACGTACACATCCCACATCAAACCCAAAAACCACCTCACATCCTCTATACTTCCCAGCATACTTTGCCTCATAAGCGTCTCGGATATCAG
Organism: Eupelmus urozonus; assembly: GCA_900480035.1. Classification (NCBI taxonomy): domain Eukaryota; kingdom Metazoa; phylum Arthropoda; class Insecta; order Hymenoptera; family Eupelmidae; genus Eupelmus; species Eupelmus urozonus. The sequence goes on along the minus strand of UELX01000135.1, from coordinate 101,991 downwards.
CCAACGTCATTCTCAGAAAGCAGCCAGAGCACTTTGCTCGAAATTTCCATCCCACCAGCAGACTCCCCGGAAATCCAATACTCCACCCGTATATAGATCATAGACAGGCACGCGCGTCTCCTCCAGTCGATTTCCGCCTCGCCTCCCGCGCTCTGATTTTATTAACTCCCCCGCGCAGTTGTCCGGCTCGTCCGATGATGGCGCTATCCGTCCCGGCTTAAGCGGCCGCCTCCCACCTGATGACGCGGCCCCGCAGGGGGATTCCTGCTGATGCTGCGCGGAGCGCTAGCACACACAGGAGGGTGCGAGCGATTGATTCGCCGAGGAACTCTCATTTTTCTCCTCCGACGCCTCGCTTGGAGAGCTGTTCATTTAACGGAAAGATGACGTGCGCTTTCGGACAGTTGGTTTGCTAAGGGGATGGCTGAGCGAGTCATCGAAAACAAAGATCTTCATTTCTTTTCCGCTCTGGGATGCGAGAGTTGGTTTAATATAATGTTGGTTTGCGGTTTGTGTGGCTTTTTGGCTGGTCGAACGAAAAATTGGATTTTATTGCGTTTGTAAGTTATTGATGGTGTTATGGGTGTTTTATGTGGCACAATAAACGCGTGGGTAAAAAATGAGCCGCGAACATTAACCTACTTTTTCAACTCTTTTCTAATAATACATTTTTCGCCTGCTGAATTTCTGACTATGGAAAATTGGCGGTTAAAATTAATTAGCTGTCGTATAACGGCAGTTTACTCCTATCAATCATATCTGAGTGACTATAAAATTTAAAAATGTATTCGTTGAATTGTTAGTACAGCGTGTATTTTTAATAATCTCATGACTGTACCGTTTTTAAATTTGATTTATATCAATCAAGCGTATAAAAAATACATTCTCCAACTATTAGCGGATTTTATGAATGTAATTAATATAAGTGAAAAAGATAGAATTTCACGTTTAGTAAAAACGACATTATAAAAAATTCATTATAATGATTATCAAAGAATTAGTTTATTTTCAGACTTTATCACTATGTTAAGCTAATTATCTGCTGATAAATTATATACAGAGGCAGAAAATAAACGTGAATCACGTACGATTCCAATCCACGTTAGAGCCACCTACCCTCATATCTTTTTAAAGAGCGAAGGCATCTCTAGCATGAAATATTGAATATCAATGCTTTTAGTACATATCTTGTATCACTGCCAAAAATCTAAGAAATAAGAGAGCCTAACCGCCATATAACGTGACGGACAGGAATTTGGCCGGAAAAAATCAATGCTCTAGGTAAAAGGCTACTTTAGGACGTTAACACAGGAAATATCATTTTTCCGCAATTATAAGTTAATTATTATTAATTACCATTATTACTAATAATTAAGTATTTTAATAGCAGCAAAATATTTAACTGTTGTAAGAATAAATATTCAACTAAAGCAATATTACAGTAATAAAAATCCAATATTTCTTCAGACATATCAATCCAATATTGTTCCAACGCCACCTCAACGCCGCTCTTGCTTAATCCATCTTAGCGCGGGTACCCGCAAATCTGCCTCTTCGCACATCACGTACGCAACGACGAAGGTAAAAACTTGAAGGAGATAAAAAAATCTCACGAGCTTTTCGCGGCTGTTTATATACCTAGCGCGATAAGAAATTGGGGAGGGTAACTGGGCGGCTTCTTTTGTCGCTGAACATACACTCCGACGTAGATAAGGGCTGGAGGAAAAATCGACGGGTGACAAATGACTCTTTCCAGGCATGAGAAGCTCGTTCGCACGATATTAGGACGATTTACGCATCTACTCACAGACAGGTTCGTTTTCTTTTTTTTTTTTAATCTTTTAATTTTTTTTTTTAAATAGCCTAGGTATTGACTGCGCGTTATCGAAAACTCATAAAGTTAGTGAGAGTGTAAGCAAAAAGTAAATTATGGTGTTTGTTTTAGTGGAAGATATATTCCTTGCCTCATAAATCATAAAGGGACGGATAGTGTTTGTAATTTATTATAGTAAGGAGGAGGCGGACTAAAGAAATTTTAAATTATATCGCATGATTGGAAGCTTGAACCTTAAAGAAAATAACTTTTAAAAAATGTATAATCCATTTTTGAAAAAGAATAAGCTTTTATTAAAAAGTACATTCAATCAATATTTAATAAATCTAATAAGAATAACTTTTTGATCAAATTGTTTTAATTTACTTTTTTTATTAAATTAAATTAGAATTCAAGCTAATGACAATTCAATTTTATCCATTTTCTCTCGAGAGCGTTTTTATAAAAACACAAAAGAAAATAAATAAATTAATAAAATAAAATCACATTTAATCTAAACAATTGATCCAGACAAAAAATAACTATAATCTAAATTACATTAAATTCTCCCATAAGTCTTTAATTATTCGCAAAACTTCGTCTCTTCTATCCCATAAAGCGTTATAATTTGATTCACTTTATTCGAAGCTTCCAGCGCGCTGCCAGAGAAAGCCCGAGGCGGAAATTGCTTATTAATCTTCGCCCTGGCAAAATCTTTTTAACGCGTTCGAGCTTTTTTTTTTTAAATTTTCCCTTGCACAAGATGAAAACCAAGTTTCATTAATAAAAACTAGGGGCGCGGACCGAAATGAAGTGGTCTTTTGTATAAGTTTTGAAGAATACAAAGGAGCCACTTTATTATTCGTCAAATACGACGATATTCAAGCCGGCGGGCGAGATGTATATCACTTTAATAATTGTATCCTTACTTAGAAGCCAAGCAATTAAGATGACAGATCGACGGTACGGCGTGGGTATATCTGACCCTTTTTTAGAAATTAGCTTCTTTTCTCATGCTGTTTCGTGGCCGGGCATAATTCCCCTGTCTTAAAGACCGTCATTTTTCTTGGGGATCTTTTTCAGTTAACTTGAGTTCATTTATCAAAAAGTTACAGAGGTTATTTAGAAAAATTATACTGATTTTTTTGGGGGAAAGAGGGGGAAAATTCAGTAAATATTCCTATTTGTAAGTGTTCCAATCTGCAGAGATAAGTAATCAAGTCAAGACTGACTTTTTTATAGAAATATCCCTTTGAGCCCTTTTTGACGTAACGATGAATTCCAGATTCTCAACGCCCATTAAATTTTATTCTTTCATTTTCAATTTTAATTCATGTAATAAAATATCGCTAAAAATCCCTTTTCCATTTTAATATCCAAAAGCTTTATTACACAGTCCCTTTTGTAACAAAAGTCCCCATCGCAAACCAAACGCACTCATCGCCACAAACAAAAGTCAAACATTCAACTTTCTCATTCTCCTCCCATCCTCTTACACCACAACTAAAACAAGTCGGCAAGAATATCAGCATCAAGAGAAACTCACCGCTCGAGCGATTCAGGCGTGCGTGGCGCTGCTCCCTACAGCATCCGTCGAAGTCTCGCGATCTCGATGATTACAGTCCATAAACGAAGAAACAAGAGCGCCGAAGATCCTCGAGAGCGACGAAGCGATCCTATTGTCGGCACGGCTTCTCACATGACTCGCCCTCTCTCTCTCTTTGCTTGCTGCCGGCCGCTTCCTCCGCCGTGGGAAATCACCTGCGGACGTGAAAAGTGTGCGAGAGGCTCGATTAGTGAAGAATCGGGTCAGCCTCGACGGCTGAGATGTGGAGTGCTGGGTGGACTTTTATGGACAAGGTTGGGCGAGCGGACAATGGAGCGCGAAAAATGTAAGTGTAGGCGGCTTTTGTTGCCGGGGTGCATGACACGGGTTAAGTTGAGGGTGGATAGAGTGTCCTGAAGGATGCTTGCTTTTCGTGAATGGCTTTTTTAGGAGAAGAGGTTTGATTGATGGTGAATTAAATAATTTGTCAGTTTCTTAAATTTTGTAATGTAAAATTTATTTTACATCGATTACTCTTTCTGTTACTTGTTCAGTAAGAAAAGATTCATATAATGGTAGATTTTATTGAGATTAAGTATTTTCCATTTACATCAAAAATCCTTTATATACCTCAATTATAAAACTTTCTGTCTTGATTATGCTCTTTATAGCTTTTGTATTGTGCTCGTTTCCGAAAAATTTCGAAGAATAACAAAAAGTTGTCATAAAATATTAAGGTTTTTAGTTTGATAACGTCTATTTAGTAGAAAATTTTCTGAACGTAAGGCTAGAATGTTCAACAAGCTGGAAATTGCGTTTATAAAACAAAATTTAAAATAATTTTACTTTGTTTTTAAATATCTACTCAAGAGTCTATCAACATTTTAAAAATCGACATTTTTATTTTTTTCAATGTCAGAGTTTTTCGAATTTATTGGACAATATCAAAATAAGTATGCTTCAGTTTTGAATCAGTAACTATTTGTCATTCTTTGAAATGAAACAGAAATGGAATGTCCATTTTTTGGCATCTACCCATATTATTAGTGTTAATATAGTCATATTGTTATCAAAAGTTAGCATGTTTTCAATAATATGCTCGCGTGAATAAGGCGTGACACCTTAGCACAAGTAAACATGACGAAGTTTGTTAACTATCTACTAAGCCAACATATATTATCATAAGTACAAAAACAATTTTTTCATTTCATTTTTTTTTTGAAAATATTAGGTTGTCGTAGACTCTAACAAATCCAAATCTTACTACAAGAAATTTAAAAATAAAATTGATAATTTAAAACAAAAGAAAAATCTATTCACTTTACATGAATAAAAAAATTTCAAAGTCTAGGCCGAAAGTCAAGCAATAACTAAACCGACAACTTATGTCAACCTCGATTATTTTATAGTAAAGACGCTAATACGTAGATATTGGAAATACAATTATTGTCACTCAGGCGCCATTTCTAACGATAAATACTAATTGCACGTATCAGAATATAACCGCAATTTTCGTTAGGTAGACTGACAATCAGGGATTATAAAAGCTGATATTTAGCATCAAACGTATACCATTTATCAAACGCAGATATATGAAATCGTATTTGTAAAGATACACATTTAATTATAGTCGGGTTCTTTTGCGAACTTGAATAATAAATCAATAACTAAGTTGAGTAAATATTCCAATTAATGCAAACTTCAAACTTATTCGTTTTGAGAATTTCCATTACCGTTGTGCAGTTTCGAAAACAAATGTTTTATACAAAACTTGGCACAATCAAAGATTAACAAAGAACTGCTGATAAATGAATTTTACTGCTGTTGAAATAAAGGATATTTTCAATTAAGGTCATTTATTTTGTCTTTACAATTTTCAATTAAGGCCATTTACTTTGTCCACATAATAAGCGACATAGTTCAACAATAATCTTAAAATAACATAAACTGATAAATGTATTATTGAAAATCATAACGTTAATTAATCCATGAGTGTCAATAACAATAAAAATTTTAACCTTTTAACAATTTATACAATCATCAAAACAAATCATTCATTAATCCGACAATCCTGACACTAAATCTACAACCACTATCTTCCAAGAAAATACACCCCGTATAGAAAATTCTCTGTGATCGTCTTCCATTTAACCAAGAGAGCGCATTTAGACGCCTTATTTACCTGGGCGCCTCTGCTTTGCCGCTCGAGTTTCACGTTGCATTACAAACGCTACTGAGGATCCACAAGGAGACCGCCCAGCGCTCCTACTCGGCGCAGCTAATTACGTTTTCGGTGCATTCTCCGTGGGTGTGTGCACACACCTGTGTGCGTGAATCAAAATTAAGTTTCTTGAAGAAGGGAAATTAGAATTTTCATTAGGGGATGTTATGCTTGAAAGTTCATTTACATTTTGAGTAGTGTAAACAGCTGTATACAAGCTCGGAAGTCGGCCTAGAGATAGGTAAGAAGCTTGCACTGAATTAGCAAAATATATACAGAATGTTTTGTTTGATAAGAATCTATTCAGCTAACAGGAGCAAATTGTAGATACGATCGATGATAGCTATGCTGACAATATGCAGATCTCTTCTGAAGAAAACATTTTTTGTACTAGACTTATGCGGTATGACATTCGGTTGAATTAACTTCAAATTCGTTAAATACCATCTTAATTTCTTATTATTCTTTCCACATAACTTTAGCTATAAAGCCAATCAACAATATAGTAATAAAATTTATTTTAATTTCTTTTCTGCTGTATAGTATAAAAAATTCTTTTTCAAATATACCGAATTCTTTATTTTTTTAATAATACCGAAAATAAGCATAGAAATCATTCTTTTAAGCCAGCTTATTTGGATGTCTCGTTTTTAAGAAAATTTTTGGCAAAGCCTTTCGAGGATTAAAGTTATTTATCTAAGGACTTTAAACTAATATACATTAAATATACATTATACTAAAGTCTTTGTTTATCCAATGTTGTATTTTGAATTAAAAAATTAAACAGAAAGTAATTCTTATATAATATTTAAACGATATAAAAATATGATAAAATTTATGAATTTCATACAAAGTGTATACTATTGTAAATATATTATTGGCTATATATTTCGTCTCAAAGCGATACAATCAATTTTCCAATATGTATGAGTAAGAGCGAAATAAGATCTGAGGATTCTATTTCTCTTCAAAAAAACTTAATACTATAGATATTAAAATTCTTTAAAACAAACTAGATATTTAATCTTTTTTGATCCCAACAATGCAGACATCCAATTATCCTCGAACAATCCTGGAATATATGAGAATTTACATCAGTCGGTAATGTTACAATTACACCCGCCCAAAATACTTTAGGTTGAATTAAAATTAGCTGATTCTTATCAAAGCACGAACATCGCTTATCCTACGCGAACACGTAAAGGCAGCTAGCTATTCTTGTATATAACAATCTCAATATTGTTCGTTCCTACAAATGGTTATGATTATTAATCCTAAAATAAATACACGATCAAATTTTTCTGATTTATACTACTGCACAAACCAAGTATCATTCAATGTAAAAACTTTATTTTTTTTAAAGCTGTATAATATAACTTAAAATTAATTTTTAAACTGATTGATTACATCCTCGCAAAATGAGTATATTGCAATGACATTTTTACTTTATTTGCAACAATAAGTAAACATTTTGATCTTAATTATTATTTCAGTCATTATTACGGAACATACGAAAAGTTTGTATCAATTGATGATGTTTCAATTAGAGGACGCTTTCAAGTGCCTTGTGGGTCGAACTATACAGCTCTGCGCCAATTAGAGGATGGAGTGGTGAGATGTAGACCTATGCGAAAATTCTTTGGAAGTTAAGCAATTTTAAATAGATAACCCAGTGCTAATATTACATTTAATAATGATAAAAAAAAAATAATCGATTATTTTATTTATTAAGAACACTAGTCAGTAAATCAGATTAAAACTCTTAAAAACTTCAACCTTTTAAGCTCTTATAAGTTTTTGAGTGCTTTCGTATTATTTTAGACATTTATTATAGTTCTTAAGATAATTATAATCTTCTAGAAAATTGAAGTAATTTATAATAATACGCCTGTTTGTTTTTAATTTATTTATAATTTAATTGATTAAAAGATGTGCATTAATGTAATTCGAAATTCTCCTTACAACGCTTATAGCAGCATGTTTTGATGTAATCATAAATAATGTGTATGTAATAACTCGAATACTTCCTTTTTTAATTTTGTTTATATAACCTTATTTTACATATAATAGTCTGAAATTTTCCAAACCACTAAAACAAGTTTTTATTACTTCCTGATTATGATAAAGTACAACAAATAAAGTAATTAAAATCTACATTTAATAAAATTTCTAAATTTTGTTACACCATTATTTTAATGCAATGAAGTATTCAACTATTAATTTTGTAGGCACCTTCTCTAAAAAAACAATTTCATACAACCACCATAACCAACCCACTTATATTAATTTTCCGATTCCGCCAATTCCATACATTCTTCGCTCCGTCAACTGCGCAACCCACACAGAGACGTATCCGACAAAAAGCAAAAAGCTCTCACTCCCCGCACACCAGCCCCGGCCAACGAGTTAAATTACAGTTGGAGTTCAATTAAATATTTGATGCCGACGAGAGCGGTAATTGCTCTCCTTCTGTAACGTCTGACTGCATATACCTAATGGCTTGCGCGCTTGCGAAACTCGACGGCAACGTAAACTTTGCGATAAAACGTCGCGCGCACCTAGCCTGAATCGACAAGTAGCTCTCTCATAGACTCCGCTGATGATGTAACTTTACCATATTGTTGGGTATAATAGGGGAGATCTGCTTATTTGTTAATGGCTGAAGTGGACTTATAGGGAGGGCGCGTCAATGAATGCTTTGATTTATGCAATTAACAAAAGTTTTTGTTGGAAATTACTGTAAATATTTCTATTGTTTGCTTATTGAATGAATAATTTATACGTTTAAATAGGTTATGTGTTAAAAATAAAAAATTAACATCTTACTTTTATAAACTACTTGTTTATCGTTTGAAAAAACGTTTTAATTACTTTCGTGTCATGTACGAAGAACTAAAATATCTGTTTTGCTAAACGGATATGAGCAAAATAGAAGTAGTTTAAGTAATTGGATTTATAAAAATCGATAAACTAGTCCGGACTCTGAGAGTATTGCTACGCCTACGCACATTAGAACAAAGAAAAAGTTTTGATTGAACAACAGCAAGCTTCCCTTAGTAAATAATGACGAAAATGAATTCTAGAACATTTATTGTCTTGTATTACATTTTATTTTAAACTTTTAGTAACTATGAAATAAAAATAAAAGTTAAAATATTTTTACCGTCTCTTTACAAACACTAATACTCCCTATAAGCTCGCACACTAGTAAGTCTTAGTACGAAAATCAAAGCGTTTTAATCTAAACACGTGTACCTTATCGTAAAACGATCAATACACCAGCCACTATTAGTCAAAGTGATCGATACAACATAAAGGTAAAAATCAGCACTCAGACAGGCAAAACAAAGCTGTAACAACAAGCACTTCTACATTCCCCTACCCTCACCTAAACCAGCACCCTGAACTTTCAAAAACATCGCAATCAAAACTGAAGCCAATCTAATCTCAAGCCAGCGCACCTCCAAAAACTAGCAGTCACTCCACAGCCCCCAGCTCGGATGTCTCCGCGGCAATTTGACTTGCAAACTCGGCTGGGCGTACGTCGCGCAGTGCCGACGTGCTTTCCGCGAGGGGAAAAAAGCCAATGACGAGTCGGATAAATAAATGAGCGCCTCGCCGTTATAACTCTGGGATAATATTGCTGCGGGGGCGGGCACACAATCGCGCCGCACGCTCGTTTCTCCGGAATTGTGCGAGATATAAGGCTGCTCTGTCATAAGTTTGCGATTCCGCGGGCATTGTGTTTTTGGAGTGTCGCAGCTATTTGGGGATGAAATTTGAATGTCGGCGCGCATTGTTGCGACAGCTGGCGAGCCGTGTAGGAGAGGCGCGATTGCTTTGTTTGGAGAGAAGTTGGGAGTCTGGGTTTTTGCTGCTCGTAATGTTTGCTTATGCTCCGGATGTAAAGAACAAATATTTGCCGAAAGGAATTTTCAGTTTATATTCGCTAGTGCTTCCCGAAAATAAATTAAAATTAATAAAGCTGCAACATTATGCAGTATAATTTTACATTAATCCATTACACTAATGACTTCCTCTCTTAAAAACGACCTAAAACTCAACTTCCTCAAAAGCCCTACCAAATCTCAAAACCACACCGTACTCATTTCCTCTTAAACAACCTGGCGGACAATTATCCTAAGGCCAGCTCGAAAACAAGAAAGCGAAAAGCCGCAATTCGTGCGGCAGCCCTTACCTAGCCATCAGATAAAAGGGTCTAACGCGCGAAACGAGAAAGAGGAAGAAAGACAGAGAATAGCGGCAGTGTCCAGGTGTGTGGCACGCGCTATCTATCCGTGCCGAGTCTGGCCTCCTTTTTCGAATTGCAAGCACGTACACATGCCGAGAATCCAATCAACATTATTATCACGCTCGCGCTGGCTCGTTAGATTAATTAATCGTTTTATAGTATTATTTCGAAAATTTTACGGGGAATACCGATGCGGAGCTGATTAATTGAGGGGTTGGGGTGAATTGACGGGATGTTGATGCGTTTTTCTGGCGGGGTCGTATATTTTGAGTTCAATTACTTGTTATCAAAATGTAATTTAATTTAATTTATTAACGCAGTTGACGAAAATGAAAATAGTTTTGTATAACATTGTTGCTATGTCGCAATTAAATTTTTACTAAAGGCAATTAACCAATCTTTCCGTAAATCAATTAAATGAATCCTAAGGTTTCCTCTTTAAGTGCCAGAGAAATTATTGATGCGATAAATAGCGCAACGGTCAATCGATCGAAGAAATGCATAGAGCCTAGAGCGCAGATATACACAGCGGTAGGTAAATATTGTTTTGGTTTGAAAAAAAGCAAAACATGAACTTCATGTACATTCTCGCTGAAAATTTTATTGCATCATTTTGCAGAATGCACAAATTATAACTTTCTATGCGTTGTGTTTCGCTACAATCATACGGCAATTGGGCTTTAATTAAAATAGTTTATTTTAAGATATATTAACTAATTTTGATGGTCATTCGTCCGTTTCCACGCTTGGCGCAAAATGCCGATACTGAGTTTCACGTGTGTTTGAAACTAACGCAATTAAATGGAGCGATGTAATTTTATCGCTCAATGATTCCCAGTGGAAAAAGAAAAATGTAAATAAATGTATACTAAAAGTGAATAAAATTGTAGATGAATGTATATCAATTTACAAACAATGTATATTTTTTCTAATTGGACCGAAAATTGTAATTTTTACGTTTGTATACATTTGTGTACCTTTATGTACATTTATGTACCTTTGCGTAAATTTGTATACATTTGTGTACATTTTCCATTTTCATTGTGATTGCTAAAGTTTTCTAAAATTTTACTTTTAAATTTGGAAGTAGAGTTTGTTTTAGCTATGAAGTGTATGTTTTAAAATATTGATAACGCTCGCTAGAAAGTGTAATATGTTTACATTATAAAATGATTCAAAGTTACTGCTCTATAAATTATCCAAATTTCATCTTTAAATTTATCCAAAAATATTGTTTCCACATTTATCCAAATCAAAAAAACACCTCTTTTTACAAATAAACTTGTTGCAAATGTATTTAAATCCTCGAATGACTATCGGTTTTAGCACACAAAGGACACTGGATAATATGCTATTAATTTTTTCAATAAACAACCCATCTGCGATAGGGCATTAACGAACCGTGAAATTCCAATTTACCATACAACCAGCCGTAACCCAAGTATTAACATCTCCGTCATTATCACAGTAGGGCTTACATTCCGCATTAGACGCCTATAAGCCACTCTTCACTTGATTAGCCTCGAAATATGGAAAATTGCTGGCGCGCGTGGCGTTAAACTGTGGCCAGTATGCGCGTAATGAATATTTCACGCGACTGTCGGTGATCTCGTTGAATATTCGCGCAACGAGTTGATAAGGATTCGTGCGTAACTGAAATAGAGCTGCAGGCTTGATCTGATAAGAGCGAGAAATTGACTTTAATCTCGGGAACAATTGGCTCCTCATTTTTCTTGCTTCGGCTTGGAATAATAGAGTTTCCAAAAAATTCGTTGTTTCAAGAAACAAAGGAAGGGAAGTGTTACGATCGATATGGTTTAGTTTTCTTTCTACGTTTTCGAGATAGTTTGAATCGAGGAAAATAAATGTTTTTATTATACAACTCAATGGAATTGAGTTGTTGAATATGTATTGTAAAATTTTACATTTGCCTGTAATAAAGAGAAAAAATACTAGGTAATATAAATTTTACGTATTTCCGACACGTGTAGAAAATATTTTTCCAAATTCCCATCGAAATAAAAGCGCGAGGCATAAACAATAAAAACAAGAAAAAAGCAACAAAGTGAATCTTCGGCGAATAAATCTTCGCAATAGTAAAACCAACGCGCGTAGTTTTTTTTATATTATTACATTTATACATTATTAGTAGCCGGCCGTAAAAGCCGCTGTACGTGCGGACGTAAAAAAGAGTGCGGTAACGTTGGCGCTAAAATTTTCATGCCTAAAGTTGAGCATTAAGGTAGGTCGCGCTCTCCCGGTCAAAACGCGTCGATTTCGCAGGCCCGATCCCGTGCAGTATTCACCAGCGGCCGTTCCGACCTTTTATTCATTACCGTGTATTCACGAAATATCCATAAAGCGACATGACACTTTGAAAATCGATCGCTTAACGGTTACGTGCGCGAACTATTGCCACTGTCCGTTATACCTACATTCTTACTGTAAAAAAAAGGCATCAAAGCGCGCGCGGAATCTCCCCGCGTTAAAATTCAGGTCGTAGCTGTGTAGCGCACGACACTCGCGGGAAATTCGCAACTTTATGCGCGAAATACACAGGCGGCGTTGTTTCCGTTAGATGCGCGCCTGTTAAATCTTTAGAGTATTATGGCGCGAGAGCAGATATGCTTCTCGTTTATTTTGATTTAGATAGCCGTGCGACGTTTGCTCGCGTTAGAAAAAGAAGAATTTCAGGGTGCATTTGTTTTTTGCGAGGTTGTAATACTCTGAGGGGCTGGTTGCACAATTCAGAAGCTTTGCATGAAATTTGTTAGAGATTCTACAATGTTTTGTATTATATAATGTGTAAGGTAAATTTGTGGTTGACTTATGCAGTGATGTAGATTAAGAGAATCTTATTTGTTTAATTATCCGAATTATTAATTTTTTGAATTATAGGATCAAATGATGACAAATGTTTGTAATTAAAACAAATATTTACAGTAACTTAATATTTACATTTATTAATTCGAGTGATATCAACTTATTTAACTGTAATCAGAAAACCATTTGATTTGATTGAGGATTTATCTCCTATGCTGAAAAGCTTTAATAACTTTATTAAATTTTTACAGCTTCAAAATTTTGCAGTATATACAAATACTGAGTTTTTAAAAGACAATATTTATGTACACACGGTTACAATTCTATTTGCCGAAATGTTAATTTGATTTTTCAAACTTTTGTTGGAGGAAGGTTAGAAAAGCACTGTGCCTTACTCTTTCTTACGATCACACATGCCATGACTAACCTTACCTCAAGAAAAATTAAAAAATTAAAATTATATAAACACTCTGGCAGATAGAACTATTACCGAGTGTGTACCATAAATTGTTCATAAAATAGTACTTATCCTTAACACCTAAAGTTTACTTCATGACTCGTATTCCTAGAATTAAGCTCGAAACTAGCCCTGTATGAACATATTGTACAAATTATACAACTGTGAAAATAAAAAATGTATAACCAAAAATTAATAATAAACTGAAGAATAGTTTTTTTAAGTACAATGGCTATTCAAAAAAGCTCATTCACCCCACGATATTAAGAAATATCGTTCAGCATATGTACAAAAATTTATTTGCGACCCGGAAGATTACCGACAAAAAAGGATAACTTTCTCTAATAAAACCTATAAAAACGTAAAAAGATCTAACTGCGTACACTAATTATAACTTTTAGACACATTTATGTACATTAGTTATATATATTATTCATGTGTACCATGGAGTATAACTTTTTTTTCTAAGAATTATTAGTACTATATATTTATGGTAGAGATATTCGACCATTTACAAATATAATTTTATTCGGATATGGCTGCGATCTGATAACTACTCAATTTCATAAGGGACATGTTAGCTACGTAAAAGGAACAGCGGTACGTTTTACCCATTAGATTATAATAGTTACAGAAAGTAACTAAGAGCTCTATATATAGCTATGCAGACAAACTCTTTTATATTTCACTTAATTCATAATCAGCTAGAACCTTCAAGATACCTTTTGTACTTTCGTTTTTGTATACACCACGAACTCTAGATCTTATTTATAAAGAATTAAAAGATTACGATTATACATTTAAAAAATGAAACGTTCATTTGATATCAAGCACAAATCTTTAATAATTTATTTTTTAATAACAATCCCATTGTATTTATTAAAGCGCTATTGTTGGAAACTTTAAAATTAATAGACTTTTCAGCAGTGTTAGTATATTCTTACATGGTTTCTCCAAATCAAAATTTATTTTAAAAATTAAATCCTTTGGAATTGTATAATTTTTTTCAAAATTACATTGGCACTTATAAATTCTCAATTATTGCCTATTAAAAAATTACTTCTATTTTTGTAGTTTATAATTATTATTATACATTATTATATTAAAAAAACGAATCTAACAAAAATTACTTAATTGCGTATTTTTAATTAAACTTTGGTACGCACTAGAATTCACGGTATGTTTATTATCACCTATTAGTATAAGTCATTCAAACTGTATTGTATATCATTGAAAATTTTTTCAAAGATTTAAAAAAATTCTTTCATTTTTGCTTAATGGCAATCATTAATTCTTACCTGTTAAATTATAATGTATAACAATTTTTCTCATCGTGGTAAATACATCTTTTTTAAAGTTGGCATATTTTTAAATCTATTTGTTACAGTTAACATACTACACTCACGATAAGAGTTAAAAAAAGACATTGATAAGAACGATTAGAAAAGTGTACATATATAATTACAGAAATTTATTTCGAATAGATTTAGTATTATATTTTATTATATGATAATACCTACTAATTATTTTTTCATAAAATTATTCTTATCAAGTTTTTATGTATTTTTATTATCATTATATATTCTTATAAATGTTAAACAAATTAAATAACAGCTAAGGTATAATTCGAAGCATAAATAAAATAAACCATCATTATAGTCACGAAGGTGTTGGTAACCAAACGGATCGAATGCTATTCGGAAGGGTTATTTATCAAATAAGCCCAAAGAACACGCCAGATAAGCCTGAAACTTTTTTCCTCTTCTAGCGTACAGCTTTTCATATACGTCAAATAACTACAGGCTCACCCGCTGCGCACTTGAACCCTCAACGGGAGCCTGGACAGACGAGAATCGAATTTATCAATAATTTGAGATGTCGATATGATGCTGATTTTCTCTAACATCGAGAGTGAAGAAATTCGATTATCACGGCTTCGACCTACACAAATGGTTTATCGATTATGGCAAGAAAAGCTCTAGGTAACTTTTCTTAGTACTTTTTTTATTACTAAAGAACAAAATCATTTTTTAAAAATTTAGAACTGTTTAATTATTATTTTTTTTTAAACTTATACAAAGCTCCAAAATTTTCACGATTTCTACTAAAAATTTTCACCCCACTATTAATAAATTGAAAATGTATTAAAATTATATTTTATATAAAAAAAGATTGATGAAATTAATTTATGAGTTAGATAAAAATATGAATTTTATTTATACAATTGTAAAAATGTATGGATCAAAGCTTTTTGTCTTCCAATATTTGTAAATATAAAAGAGTTGAAAAAACAGTGCAGTGAAATGTAAATACCGTACATGACTCATCCACACAATAAAATATAGTATTGTAAATTTTCCTATATTTTCTTTCTCGTTCTGGCTGAAAAGTGAAAAAATCAATGGAAGCTCACCGATTGAAATAGATTTTTCGACTCATTCATAAAATCGAACCTGGAAAAATAATTTGTCTTAATTTTACACGAAAAATTATAATTAATGTCAACATAAAATTGAAAATATTTTTAAACGTAAAGTATACATTTTTAATACAAATAGTAACTCGTATACTACATATTAAATAATTTTTTGAAAAGCATAGTACATACATTTTTATGTATACATTATGTTACAAATCCAAGGTCTATAGTACAATCGATATGAAATTCTTATTTGTTTTTCGTAGAAAAGAAACGTAAAATATTTATTATTCTTGATACCCGCAATAATTCAAAAATAAAATGTTCATTAATATGATACCTTTATTAATTATTTGAAAAAAATATCAGTAGATGCTAGAGTTTCATCATAATATTTTAATTAATATTATTTGATCTATAACCGTCTCATATCGCATCTTTGACTCGATTTTATCTAGGTTAATAGAAATGTAGAACAAATAATTTATTTATTACCTAATTTCTTCGAATCGTGCATAATTTTTTCTTCATTTTAATTTTCATTACATAACTCAATAATAGATTCATTCATCAAAATTTCGTCGTTACACATAAAATTATTCAAAAATAATATTAAAACGCTATGTCACATCACTCTTTTATATCTAACACAAATTTACTGAAATTGAAAATTTAAAAAGTTCAGTATACATCAAACATAGATGTACCTTGCATTAATATTTACTTCTCGTTACGCAGGCCAACCGTAATCGTTTGCAAACCAGAGCTTGAAAGTTTTTCGATACGTAACATCGTGTACAAAATTTTCCAAGCGTATTTTTCAAATTACTTAAACGATTGGTATGATCCTTCGAAGAGGAAACGTACATATCGCTCTTCGATGCCGGTATATAATATCAGCGTTTTAAAAAACGGAGGCAACCTCATGAAAATTTACTACGTTGACTTGGTACATGAAAAATATCAGTAGAATTTTCGACGTGGCTGCAGTTTTATAGATAACTTTTTAGGTAAAGTTTTTGCTTGTTCCTTTGACAAATAGCCAATTTTTGTTATTTATTGCTTGTAAATGAAGTATATAGGTAAGTAACAAATTATAAAATTAATATTGAAAAAATATTAACACAAAATAGAATTTCTTATTTTTCAGGAAAATTTCAATTGATTACGAATAAATAAAGCTTAATAAAATAATAAAAATTAATTTCATTATTTTATTAAGCTTTATTTATTCGAAAGATATTTACATTACAACTTTAAAAATTGAAATTTTTAAAACATTTTTAAAAATTTACATTTTTAACTTTTTTAGATTGAAACGTTATGAAACTTTATTCGTTTCAAAAAATATAAGGAAAATATCTCCATTTAGATATTATTTTACTTTAATTGACTGACAAATTTCTACTATAATTACATCCTTTTTAAGTATGTTCATAATGAAGCACCATATTATGTATAAATTAATCATATCTTTCGTACATCTAACATATTAATTTAAATAATTTTAATATAAATAATATATTTTCAAAGCTGACCACCGACAATCTATCGTACATGGTATGTTGTAGAAACATTGTTGTAGAGTTGGATTACAAAAATGTTGGAGACTTATTTTACAGTTTCAATAGAAATTGAATGATTTTCAAAATCAACTTTGTGGAACAATACCAATCCTACTCTGTAAGTCCTTTTCATTTCCAAGCTCTCAATCATGGATAGCTTTTAGCAACCTTAAAAATTTGGCTTTTACACCGAATAAATTTACGAGTTATTGATCAAGTTTTATGACTTGCTAATAATTTACGCACTTTTAACGACATCCATTAAAGAAAAACAAGTAAAATACTTTTACGCAGCTTACTATATACCCACAAATAAGTACATTGGAACACCATTTTAAAAACTCCCTAATTAAAACTTATGTATTTACATATACTACATTCATCAAACTCATTCCAATCCCAACTAAATTTAGACAATATCTTCGCGTATTTCCGTAGCGAGCGGATGCGCGCGCCATAAAAAAAAAGACTGGCCGACTAATTATTACGGACGAAGAGAAAGATAAGCGACGATCGATCGCGCGCGTTACAACAGAAGGTCTGTCAATCCTATACACGTTCGGCGACGACACGAAGAAACTGATGAGAAAGGATATATAGAGAATAGATATATAGCTATATATTCCATTCGAGCTTTTTTCTCTGCGGGAGACAGGAGGGGCTGAACTGCTTATTATCTTTATCGCTCAACCTCCTCTCGCCTTTTATTCCAAAGAGCGGCTTCTCTCTCATCTGACCCAAGCACAGTTTTGAGCGCAAGCGTACATTGTTCGGAGAAGAAAGCTAGCTTAACTTCATTTTGCTTTCATCACTTTAATTGAGCCGGAGTAGTAAGACTCTTTTGCGCGACGATGAAATGTTTTGGTAATATTTCGGCGAATCTGGTGTATAGTTTCGTTGATTAAATTGCTCGGTTTTGCGTCCGGGAAACTTTGTTCTTCTTCTCGCGGATTTAATATAGCAAATCTTGACTGCTATAGGTTTTGAAAAAATAAAATAATTGTATATTTTTTTGTAATTACTAATGGAACTCTACTCTCTTTTATATATGGTATTTTATTTATCAAATAAAAAAATTTATTTGATACCTCATATCAAATGGGTATTTTCTTTCCGGTCTTTTATTTCTGCCGTTTTATTTCTCTCAGCAATATTTTATGTTTGCATTCTTTTATATGTATATTGAACGGAGTTACAAGTCATATCTTTCTTCAGCTATTTTAATTAAACTAAAATTCGTTTATAACGGAGTAGATAAAACAGAAATACAATATAAAAGTCAATTTTTTATATTTATATTGAAATTATCGAGTAAAAAATAATTTTTAAATATAACGAATTTGCAATTTATTAATAATTATTAAGCTTCTTCTTTAAACATTTTATAAAAGCATATTTCCTAGCTAAAGTCAAAGTTTAAAACTTTTAACTATTTTAATCCTTTTAACGTGTTTACCGATAACTTTTTTTAGTTCCTATCTGAGATTAAACTAGCAGCGATCCATTAAACCACTTTTACGTAAATAAATAATCTAAAACGTTGATAGCTTTAAAATGATAAAATTTAATTTTTTCAAAAAGAACAATATGTAATTTGTATAAATTTCTAGTGTAGAATTTTCGATTTTAAATTTTGTTTTTATTTCTTAAAATTCAGTCGATAGTAACTGAGTATCTTGCACCAGCCACGTGTCGGCATTATTCATTTTATGCATTAATCTGGAAATTGCATAATGCGAGTCGTTAATATACCATTGCGCCTGGCGATACAATATGCATATTTCCATTTGCCCATTAAAGTCTGACGATAGAGCAGTAAAGATAGCCCCTTCCATTATACGAGAAATATTGTCTCTAAAGCAACAGGAATATTTCTACACGAAAACTTTGATGCTGTGCATGTTTATTATGTTTTATTAAAACTTTGATATTGAGACAATTTAAACTCCCTCTTGATTAAAAACTATATTGGGACATTATGAACATGCTATACTCATTAAACCTAAAATATAACGACTATTAGCATACATAACATTTTATGAACTTTCGAAAAACCATTAAAGGCGTTAAAAATTTTCAAAAATTTCCAGCTCACTTAACACAACTCTAACTTACGACCTCCCACACACAGCAATCAAATAGACTTAAAAAATTCTAAAATCAAATTTCCGCTTCGTCTCAACTCACTAAAAAAAACATTAAAAAGACCAACAAAATCCTCTTCCTCCCCCCCAAAACCAACTCATCCCACAACCCTCGCAATACAAACCCACCTCCAGCGCCCGAAAAGCCCTGAGATATATTCAAACGATCCGCGCCCCGGCGCTAGTTCGTCCATTCCAATCGTGCGCCCACGCTGGCTCTTTACGCGCTCGCCGCCCACGCATACATCGGCTATGTGCGCATAGCGACGCTTGAATTTTCAACGAGGTACGCCCGATAAGACGGGCGCAATCGCGGCCCCATGCTACATGCCCGTGACTTCCCGTATAGCTACCTATCGGCACTGC
This sequence comes from Eupelmus urozonus, assembly GCA_900480035.1. Taxonomy (NCBI): domain Eukaryota; kingdom Metazoa; phylum Arthropoda; class Insecta; order Hymenoptera; family Eupelmidae; genus Eupelmus; species Eupelmus urozonus. The sequence goes on along the minus strand of UELX01000135.1, from coordinate 82,385 downwards.
GCGCCTCGCTGGCTCGAGTTTTTATTCATAAGTAGGTGTAGCGTATGGATCGAGGTTTGCGTTTTAAAGCGGCCTTGCGGTTTTGTTTCTTCTTCTTTTTCTTTTTGTTTTTATTGATTCGAGGATGACGGGGGAGTTTCTTGTTGCGGGAGGCTCGGCTTGGAAGAGGGGTTCAACGGCTTTGTAGTGGGAAATTGAGAAATTGAGTATTTAGAGGCGGTTGAGATCGTATTTATTTTGGGTTGGAAAGTAAGATGTTGCGGGTTTTGCGGGTGGAGTTGAGTTTTTTTTACTGCGCTGCTTTTTCCTGGGTCAAAGAGGGTGGAAAGCTATTTTTAATTACGATTTTCAAAGGTTGAGTTGGTTAATACGAGATTGACGTATTGAAACTTTTAGAGGCGGAAGAAATTCGTTGGTTTTAATTAACTGAATATGTAATTTGTAAAATAGTAAGAACTTTAAGTAATTTCTTTCTACAGAATATACTTGCATAACAGCAATATTACAATAGAGTATACGCAAATCCTTTGTGAATGTCTTATCTACTGAGTAGAAACATCAAGCATTTACATTATCAGCAAAATAATTATTTAAGTTCCAACCGTTTACAAGTCATTATTTTCAACAAAGAAATTAAAAAAATTAAACTTTACGTAACAGATATATTTCGTGATACGGTATAATTTATCGTTTTGATTTCAAAAATGATTTTTTAAATAGTCATTGATTTTTGAATATTACAAGTCTCTTTTTTACGCATCACTAATAACTTTTTATTGGTCCCGTCAAAGCTTCTCAAATCCTAAAAAGCGCTAGGTATCTTAACATATAAGATTTACATGCAAATTCTTTTCCTATGGTATGGAAAAGGCTATATAAAGTATTTTTTTAAATTCATTAACTATTATAAGTTAATAAAGTAATCTCCAGAAAAAAAATTACATATACACATAATTTAAATGAATATTTTAAAATAAATTTTACCAAAATGGTAAATTCAAGTAACTATTAAACATTAAAAGTATGGTAGAAGGTATTGAACTGTATATTTTTACATAAGAACCGAAAACTGAACTGCAACTCGGTATTTTGAGGTTAGAATGTAAAAAAATTAGATTACTTAATTAAAAGAAAAAATTTTTCATAGTGTTTGGAAAACATTTTATTTAGAATTCAAAACTAAGCTTTTATTCGCTAAAGAAAACCGCATTTTACCGCAAATTAGTTTACCATTATATGATTTTCAAACTTTTGGGTAGATATTTTATTAAGAGTTTTTCTTATATGACGTTAAAAGTTTTTGAAGAATTATTGGCCTTACATCCGAAAAATGAATTCTTGCGATTTCATAATAAATGGCAGAAGTTGGAAATTTAAAAGTCATGACTCTGAAGGATGCCGCTTTATATTCAAAACTGCCTTTCTGAAGTACAGAAAAAGTTTAAAATATAATCATCATCATTAATAAATATAAATAAATCTAAAATTCAAAAATGTTAACACTTCAAATGAAATCTTTGAAAAGAAACGTTTAGCCATTGAAATATTTGAATTACTATTTCATTCAAATAAAATATTAAATTTCACCTTTCTTTATAAAAAAATTCTAAGGAAAAACATTAATATTCCTCGCACAACCTTACAGCTTCGCCCAAAAAGATCAATCCCCATTCAACAATTCGTCAAAAAGGAAAAAAAGTACCTCTCATCATCTTCGAGAACTAGCACAAATTAGACGGGCAGTCCTCTCAACAACTTCTCGAATCGATAAACCGAACAAGTCGCTTAACTGCCCGACAAGCCCCCATCAAAGACAATAAAAACCAAAAACTCGACCCGTAATCCGGTAAAACCAACAACTTCTTCTTCCCGAACTATACTTCTCCCCCAAGTTTAGCCGTCCCACGAAAACCGGCCACAGAGGCTTAGCTCGTTCCGGAAAACTCTCCACAGACCCCAAGTGAGTAGTTGCAGACTCGCTGCGATCAGACTGCCTAATCCTATAGCTAAAAAAAATTCTCACCAAGTACCCTAAAAATCGGAAAGATAGAATCTAGAAACGACGTCGAGAAATTCCCAAAGAAAATCAAGCTTATTCGATGCAAGACGGAAAATGCGAGGCCACTAGCGCAGCCAGCTATGAAGATTAATTCCCCCGGCATTTCCATCTATCATTCCCCGGGATACAGCCGCGGAATATCCAACAAATGAATTTTCATAACGCGCTCGTCTGTTCACGCTATTCTATTCTTCACCACCCCAGCAACCGCGTGGCTTTTTATTTCGCTCAGCGGTTTGTGTTGTATAAGTCCAGGGTAAACAAAGCGCAAACGTGCCACCGCATCGACGCACGCAGCCTGGGCTGAGTATATGTACAGGGCTGTTTTTATAGCGCTGTGTCTAAAGCGTTTGCTTTCGTTTTATATTCGTTTATTTGGTGTTTTATTAGCCGGGCTTGGGGGTAGAATATGTGTACTCTTATCGTCATTCATTGCCGGTGCTGAGTGTTTGAGGAGCTTTTGCTGTTGATTTGGGAATGGGATATTTTTTTGGGGTGATTAAACCTGGTTTTAGTTGTAAGGGAGTTTTGATATTAATTTTAATTAATATCCAATTATCATTCAAATTTTTTTAAACATTATAAGGAAGTCTATTCAAATTTTTGTTCAAGAAATCATTTTTGCAAATTAATTATTAATAATTTCGTTGTAATTATGTAAATTTAGATACTATGCACAAAATTAACGAATTTTAACTTTATTTTCGAAGTATAAAATGAGATACATTAATCAAATACGTAAAATTTTTCAAGGTTTAAAAAAATTTTATAACCAGAATTTATTTTTAGTGCTAGTTTATTACACCTGAGTACTTAATTTTTATTAAAATCCAATAATACTTTTAAAAAGAATTTGGCGCAGGTGAACTGCTATATGCGGAAAAAGGTAACGCGATACGACAATCGATTTTTGAAAAAAGTACAGATAAAAACTTACAAGGATTCAAAAAATATAAAGCCTATAATGCAAATGGACAAAAGAAAATACACGTACTAATATAACAAGATTAAAAATACAAATAAAACATAAAACGAAAAAAGTAAAATTTATTGATGCTATAAAAGTTAACAAAATGAATATTCATTACGAAAGATAAAGTGACATATTTTAGCGATTCTGGAATATAAAAAAGGCTGGATTGAAAAAACTAGAGCTTATTATAAACATTGACCTACTAAAATTAGACAGCTAGGTGAAATTATCTTTATGCTTTTGTTTTGGTTCACTCGTCTAAAATGAAATATTTCACTTCGAAATAATATCATACTCAAAGGACATACCAATTTGGCACTGCTCATTTTAGCTTTCTAATCTTATCCTTGTAATCATCGAGCTCCTTACAAAGTTTTAGCTAAAGCAAATTAAAGGAAACGGGTGACATAAGATGCCTCATATTAAACACATTAAGCTCATAATTTTAAGTACACAAATGAAAACTAGATATCCTTTAAATTCAAAATTAAATACACAAAACATTATATTTTTCATAAAAAAATTTAATAAATTTTATTTGAGCGGTAAAAGTATCAAGCAAAAATGGGGTAATTTGTTTTTATGTACTTGATATATTTGATTACGGTCTAGATTTAGGAATTTAACATAAGGTTCACATTACTTATAATGGAAGCAATTTCAGCTTATGCTATTTACATACGACCAAACAAAAACGGATTAATCAGAATTGCGTCAGCAAAGAATGACAACCATTAAGGATAATCTTAACCTTGTTGAATCTAAAGCTATTAAGCAATTTGGAGCCAAAATTCTGCGTAATCAGTTTCTCGAATTATAAAAGTTTGAGATTGTTAATTTAAATATTAATTTATTTAAATACTGTAATGGTTTAATACGTTAAATGAGCTATTTTATTGGTAGTATTTTGAACTCGATTTTGAATTGAATTTCTATAATTTTAGTATAATTAAATTAATGCCCGAATTATATAAAATTAAATAATAATACATAGTGCAAAAAACGTGATAATTTTTAAAGAAATTTATTTTAATTTTTCATTCTTCTACACCATTTTTGTACACGATTTATTTCCGTCAGAATGCTTTCAAATAAAAAAAACTGGCACAAAATACGTGCCTATTTACCATGCCTTAAATCCCATAAGACTCGGGCCGTAACGACGCTCTAAAGCGCAAAATCACCAATGCTCAAACGCTCAGCAAAACACAGTCGAACGGAAAATGCGGATTAGCCCTAAATTGCCAAAAAATCGACGTATCACGCGCACGAGAGAAGATCAACAGCTACCGTCCCGGAAAGTGCGAGAGCTTCAATTAAATTGCAAAGCTCGCACGCCGCGGGCGCACAAAAAGGCCCGACAGCCGGTTCAAATTTCATTAGGCTGCTGCTGTACAAAAAAAAAAGAGAAAGGAAGAGAGTACGCCGGTCGGGGGCGAATAAAAAAGAGGGCTCACAAAGAGCGACAGTGTATGTGAGTGTGTAAAATGGAGAGAAAAGCGAAGCAGACGGCTCGGAATTTTCAGCTGTAGAATTTAATTTTTATAGCTGTTCTTTTAGCCAGGTGTTTTAGATGGCTACTCTTGGGGATTAGCAGGTGCAAAATTCTAAATTTGGCTGTTCTTGTGGGTGATTTTTGTTTGTTTTGTTTATGAAGGGACCTTACGGGATCTTTTTTATTTAAGTTTTAAAGTAATTAATGACGGTAAAGTAAATTATCGTTTATTAAGCTTCTTAGTGAAAATAAAACGCATAGCCTTTACCAGAATATCGATTTTATATTATAGTAAATTTTTATAAAAGCTTTTGAGGAAGTATATAATTAAATGTTCATGAATTAAAATTATCCATTGATCGATCAGAAGTCTATATTCATTAAAATAAACGTAAGACACCAAGATGGTATGAAATTAATTATAAAAGTGCCCGCCCTCTTTTCTTTCCTATGTAATCCATAGGTACTATAAAAGCTTAAAAATATCTTATATTGTAATATGCGACTATGCACGTACCTTGCATTTTAAATAAGTTAAAACGTTAATAAAATTTTAATTATAGTACTACGTAAACTTCAATTCTTGCAACATACTTTCTGAAACTTTATTCTACTCTTTTATGAAAATTGTTAAATAACTAATTTTTAATTTATATTTTCAGAAAACATGTATTTTACAATTTTCACAATTATACTTATTTTAAATAAAACAATATTTTTCCTCCAGTAGCTAGAATTCTATTTCGTCGTCACACTCTGAACGAATAAATGAATATAGCTTAAGATTTTAATTTTTAACTAAAATTCACTCGGATTATACAGCTACTAACTAAAATAATATTCAACGACGCTGACGGTTTTTCTTAATCTGAAAAAACTTTCCTACTCTGAAGTTTGTTCATCCATTATATGAATCTTGACACTTTCAATTTTTTAAATTATCCTTACACTTCTTACTTTTAATGCAATACACCTACAATAACAAACCGCTTAGCACAAACTCCTTAAAACTCGCAAAATAAATGAGCAGAACTAACCCAATAACCCAAAGCAAAGCCGAATCGTTAATACGTTAGGCATTCTAGCAAAAGTTCATGCAAAATTTCTCAAACCGCGCTTAAATAATGCACACACAAAAGCGGAATCTCGCTCGGACTTCGGAGGGTTAATGCACATCTGAGACCAGCGCAAACTTGACTCTCTCGCTCTCGCCTATTTGCACTCCTGTACGAGCAAGTCGTTACTCGTAGGCACAGCCGCGCGAATATGGGCCGAGATGAGAGAGACCGGCCGAGATTTAATGCGTTTTCGGGTAATTAAAAAGTTAACTACGGATGCTCAGTGTTAAATTTTACAATTTTGAGGAATCTGTGTTCCTCTAGTTGGTCTAGTTTTTTAAATTTGACAAATGGACTTTGCGTGTTACGTGCAAACTGTGTTTATTTTCGAGTTGTCTCAAGGTATTTTTGCTTTCTCACAAAAATAAAATTAGTTGGGTTAATAAATTGAAGCTTTTTTATTTAGTTTGTGCGCTTATGTGCGTAATTCCGAAAAGCGCTTGTGAAAAAACTTTTGCATTTTTAGTAGAGTGTTATATAGATGCTCGCATAGTCACTTGACCGTAGTTAACGCTAAACTTGTTTTACAAGTGTGTTTAACTTTAACTTTACATATCGATTTAACAACATTTCAACGTCATTTTTATTAGCTTTTGACTACTTTGAATTACATCAAGTAGTACTTCAAATACTTTAGTCAATAAAAAATTTAATTCCCATTACTAAGCAAACAAAAACAAGTATACTTTTATTAACATTACTCTATTCCATTCTTAAGCCTAACCCAATAAATTCATGCTTAAAAAACACAGCATATACCCAAAAAATGAGAAACCCTTCCTATAAACCAAAACCAGAAAGAGAAAAAAATCGAACTCACCCGCTGATCTGCGGCTCGGCAAAAGGGCACGAAGCAGGCGGCGTTCGTCTGCGGTGAGCTGAATGCTGCAAAGCTCGCCCGGCTCTCCAAAGTTCAGCGCAGGACGGACGAATTTTTTCTCCCCGCGCACTGATTTTGCCGAATACAGCCAGGCGCTTTTTTTCCTTTCTTCACTTGCGTATCGTCATCACGACGTTCACTCCCCCCTTTTCTTCTCTATCCTCTGGCTAGGGGCACTTTGTCACTGCGCGTCCTTGCAAGGATCATCGGCACCGGGCTCTCTTGGCACTGCTGCCTGTTTATACGGTCAACGATTTGTTTTATGGAGTGTATCGTGCGATTGTTTGTTTGATTATTCTCTACTTTTGGGGGGTTTGTTCTGGGGCGGCGCTGGATTTAATTTATTGGGCTGGTGACGGATTTTTTTTTTGGGGGGTGGTTGTGATTTAGGGATTTTTTTTTCTTATTGTGTGAAAGTTTAGCTTTGATTGGAGGTTTTTATTGTATATTAAAATTGTGTTCTGATTAAAATACGTCTTTGAGATTTCTCAATTTCATTGAAGCTTTTTATCTTTAATTTCGCAGCGGAAGGAGCGCTACGATGTATAAATGTTCGTAAAGTAAGCATTGTGCTCGGTATATTGTTTTTAAGGCTTGTGATTTTAAAGAATGTAAAGTCACGAGAAAATTATACTATCTCAACGTATGCAGGAATAAATTATATATTTTTCGTCTAGTTGTTTTCCACGATTTAGATAGCCTAGCTGCAATAATGACGTAATTTCTATGTATTATTTAAAAGTTCACTGTTTTCTGCCGTATCGGTAAGATAAAAAAACTAAGAAATATAGAAAATAAAGGCCTCCAACGCTTCCAACTCCATTGTTATTTTTAGTCATTAAAATCATAAGCAAAAACTAATCTTCAACCTGTTATACATTACTACTTTAGCGAAAAAAAAAGAACGTTTCAATCCAGCTACACATTCGCAACACCGACTATAAATTAAAACTTAACATCAATCCTACAATCAACAACGACACAAGTCCAAATTCTCCCTTACCCCGTTCGCCGATGCATTTTTCAAGGCAACCTAATTTCCCGTTCTCCCCGACAAGCCAGCAAAGCGCACGTATATTGTTTACAGAGAGCGAGGAAAAAAAAAAAGTTGGACGTTAAACATTCATCGGGCCGAGACTCTGCAAAATTCATGCGCGCGCAGAGCGGCAGTCTTGCAGCGCAAACTAGCCGTAACAAAGGAATCCGAAAGACGGCCGATTTCAAAGTTTCCGTCATACGCGCGGGCGCGCGACTTTCCGAACTTCCATTCATCACTTTTTTTTGCGGTTAAATAATTCAGGACGCGCGTTTTGTTTGGAAAAGTCGACGATTGCGGCGATGGTGTATAGAGCGCGGTGATGTCTAGTTTTTGACGGCGGAGTGCTTTCTTATATAATAAATTTTAAATAATGCAAATTAATTTGCATAATGAAGCCCCATCGATCGTTCGGCGATCGATGCTCTCCTTCATTCATGCCCGATTAGCTATTCTATTTAAGGATATGGCGAGAGATAATTTTTTCCTTTCTTGCTTGTAATTATAGATAAAAGAGTTCTGCTTGCTTTGCTTTCGGCGAAAAAAATATCGTTGGATCGTTACAAGTGCAGAGTGAAAAATAGACGCAGTGGGACAAAATTTACTTAAAGGACTCTGGATATATATTTTATTGAAAATTTTTTATTTTATTGCTAAAAAAATACAGTGTACGTACTTGAATTTTTAAATAACTGTACGTCCGCAGCTATTGTTTGCGACACAAATTTGAATAAGAAAAATTCAACTTAACTTGCAAAAACGTTGCATATATAATCAAATAAGCCAAAACTTATTATACAAAGTACTAATTACTTTCATCACAAATCTTCAAAAACCATCCACAAGCACTTTCAAACAATTACCACCAAAACTACCCGCGGTCCCCACAAAAATCAGACCCCAACCATCTGCATCCACCACCATCCCCTCAAAACCAGCTCCAATAAAAAACCATCCTTCCACCACTAAAACCAAACCCTCCAAAAGGTACCAAACAATCCGCCCTCCACCCCCAACAAAACTCAATGTAACCCTTACGGCAGGCTTCCACGAAAAACAAACAGAACCAGCAATTCCCGACAACAGCACAATCAAACACACGCGAATTACAATATAAACTGGCTATAGGCGCACGGCTAGCACAGCTGACACGAGAGATATAACGCGCGCGCCGCAACCGCGTGGTAGACAGCGTCGCGTCGCACTGCCGTGGGAGCCGCGCGCCGCACACACGAGCCCGCCGCCATAGCCGCCTCCTCCCCCCTCCCTCCCGCCCTTCCGCTCCGACGCCTTACCGCACCGCGCCCCTAACTACTGGCGCCGTAGTACAACTCTTTTCTTGCTGCCAGTTGGAGTATGTGCGTATGTCGATTTGCACGTCTGGTTTTTTTTGCGAAGAGAGGAGTCTTTGTACTAGGGGTGTGCGTGGGTGGAGATTTTTTTTGGGAGGGGTGAGGTGGCTGTGACCGTTTAACGGCGCGGCGTTTTTTGCGCCGGTGGGTTTGAATAGTTTTGTTTTGGAGACGCGGGGTGGTGCTGAGGGAAAGTAAGCTGAATAATAGTTTTACAAAGTAGGTTGTTTTTGGGTTTTGGTGTAAGTTTTCGTAGATTTGATTTATGGATAGTGCACGCAAAATTTAATGTCGGGGTTACGAAAAAGCTTGGATTTTGCTTGGACTATGTCCAAATCGTGGGTATTTATTGTATAGAATAAAGTAAATAAAATTAAAGTATACAAATATACGATTTCAGATATTTTTAATAAATTTGCTCCAAGAAAGTATATTTTCTGCTAAATTGTTTATTGTTATAAATCACTGCATGTCTTCTAACTTAGGGAAATAAACATTATTTTATTTAAGGAATTTCAACAAAATTTTAATAAGTACTATTTTTTTTTCTAGAATTCAAGAAAAATATACTGTGTATTCTCTTCTACTAAAGTTTTATTCTTCATTCAAAAGGAAAATCTCTGTAACTGACTTTATTAACCGTATTGCTACTTACAGTTTTCTTTGTCTTTGCGCCCTTTCTTTTTATTCAGTTTTTTACACCTTTCTTCTTTTTAAAAGAACTTATTCCTTTGCTTTCATATACGCTAGTTTTATCTTCAAATATTTTTATGACAAATAAAAAAAAAACGAATACGTTAATTATGCAAACGCATATTATATTTTCGCTTGGCGAATTTCATTAAGTAAATTAAATCATAAAATAATTATAAAATTTTACATTTAAGTCCATTTACGTTTAAAATCACGCTTAAGAGCATTATGAAAGTTAAATAAGTGAATCAGTCACAAATGTTATAAACAATTTAACAAAACTTTTTTCATGCTTACTTCAAATAAAATTAATTTTAATCGGAATAAACATTTTTTTCTATAACAAATTTTATTCTATCATAAGAAAACGATCATTGCATTACAGCTAATAACAATTTGATTCGTTATTTCATCGGGGACTTAAATTTTTATTAAAGTGCTTCTGTACGACGGCCTTGTTACGCAAAGTACCAAGGGCTCGCCTCAGTGCCCTTCTCAAGATCTTCTGATTTTTTCAAAGCACTGTGGGCGCGGCGGTTTACGGTCGTATAACTGTATTAGATTTTTGTTTCAACAATAAGATTTTTTTTTTAATTACGTAAAAACGTTCATGACAACTTAAGTTAAAGCAAGGTTTTTTAAAATGAGTTGACACTAATAAAAAAATAAGGTACTAATAATCAGACACAAAACTTTTTTAACGGACTCTTTATTCTTGTTTTACTTATATTGAAAATGATTATACAACTTTTAAGAAACATCAATAACTTCTAAGTGGTTAATAAAGTTTTAAAACCTCAAGGAAGGGAGTTCTTTCCTTTACACGAACATTACCCACTCCGAAACCCAATTTAAAAATAAAAATTTTCCAAAATATACAACACAACGATCTCCTGTTTACAAGGGAAATCCATTTAAGTATAAATTTCGTTTCGACCCATTACACTCCTCACTCGGAGCTCCAACTGAATTTTCGTTTCCGCCGAGCGGCGAAATTCTCGGGCCTCGCCTTACCACACCGCGCCCCTAACTACTGCAAGCGATTCTGCTCCTCCTTTTCCCGCTTTACGCGCGCTTTCTTTCGCTTTTTTCCCTCCGGCTTTTCGTGTTTGCCGAAGCGTTATGCTTTCTGCCGTCGCACAGTCGCTCCGATGCCTCGACCCTTTAACGCACGGTCGGTTTGCTACTCGGAACGATTGGTTTGATTGCTTTGTTGTTAGCGTTGCGGCGGACAAGGATATTTGTACGGCGCTCGGGTTATTTGCTTTTGGATTACTTAATGTTTTTTTATTTACTTTTTTGGAATGTTTAATGTTTATTTTAAGTTGTGCAAAATTTTTCAATTTTTTTTTATGGTGAATAAAATTATTTTATTTTACATCTAGTTTGTGGTGAAGCTTTGTGCCAGATAAAATGTTTTCATTGTTATGTATTTGAAAGAGTTTACTTTTTTGACAAAAAATACTCGCATCCTTCAGCTTTTGTGTAAGAATCAGTAGCTGGAAATCCAGTTATACGAGTATCATAAAAATTTAATTAAATTTCATTCCTTTTTAAATCAAACACGTTTTCGAAAGTCCATATAGATTTCAAAAAAGAGAGATTCTTTCACTTCATATACTACATAAAAGTACGTCAGATTTTGAAATCACGAAATAAAAAAATTTCAATTGAATAATACTTTTTCTTTTTGAGGAAAAACAAAGATTTCCACAAATTAAACCTGATTGAAAAGATCATAAAAAGAAAATTGCTTTATTGCATTCATAGAAGGACTAATGTAAGTTAATTTTACCCTAACGAGCACATCGCTAACAAATCACTTTTTAATAACGAAATATCCGATATAATTCCACGGCCCATCGGAGCAAATAAAACGTAACCACGCCCGTTTTCACGAAATATGCAAGAAAGAAACGATATTTGCAAACTAAAATTGAGTTTCTACATCTCGCCTTTTTCCTGTTAATTTGCCAATCAGATATTTCAAATTCAAAACATTTCCTTTTTTGATTAAAATGTGGTTTCTGTGTACGTTTAAAATAAAAAGCCCACTGGAATGTGTTCTTTTCTGGTTTTATCTTTTACAATTGTTAAAGCTACAAAGGCAGAAGTTAAAAGCTTGATAATTGAATCCCTTTAACAGGAAGTGTAAATTTGTAATTTATTTCTCTTCGAAAAATTGAACGCATGCCGAACTGTTCAAAATTAACATTATATTTTAGTTTAAATTAAATTGCCAAAATAGCTTTAAATTTTATTTTTCCTTATCATTGAACTATTTTTCGTTAAATATGCTATAGAAATGATAAAATAATCGAGATAGCACGATATTGAAAAAGCTTTGAAAAGGAGTAAAAAAAGGATCAGTTCTTTGCGCCTGACTTACTCTTTAGTTTTGAAAGCAAAACGTCAATTTCATTGATGATTTTTTCCACGTGCAAAAAATTTCTATACAGCGCAAATTCACTTTATACTTGACAGCATTCAATATTAACGATGTATAACCCTTATTATATAAAGAAAGTACTTTTGTATATTATATCTATAGATGTTTATAAAACTATAACTTACGAAATATATTTAATTTAGATCAATTTTTCAAATCCGATTTTATATGGAAATTTATTTATTCAAACATACATGTCTGCACATTCAATTATATAGATTAAAGTAAAATCAATCTGGCAAAGCAAAATACATTTATTTCATACATCGTTGTAAATTCCTCGAAATGTTATTATATGAAGAATGAGTTTTTCACTCTATTTTCACTCGAAACAATAAATTTTATCGCTGAAAACGAAAATCGCAATTTTGTATAATAAAGCCATTATTATTATGAAATCATTGAAAAATAAACGCAATAATTCAATGTTGAAAATATTCGGTAAAGCATTTAATAATGAATAATACAAACTGATTCAAATTCCGAGATACAATACGAAAATATCTAATTTTAATTAAACTGAAACGTACAAAGAATACTTTATGTGCCCCGATTATGTCGCAAAAGTCATTGCACTTTTTTCGGGGTGAATAAATACTTACAAACTTTTCTAGTACGTTGCCAAAACGTTCTGGAAGAAATCTCAATTTTCTTAAATCTTACAAAAGTATTACACAACAAATAATACAAAAAATTCTACAATTTAAAAGTTCTACACTGAATTACAGAATTTGCGTTTAAATAAACTGAAGTCTTTCGCAAGAAGTTAAATTTGAAATTTCTTAACAATGAATTAACTTATACAAATAAATTTATACTCGTATTTTTATTATTATTCAAATAGAACTGAAATTTGTTACATTATGATAAATTCAAAGCCTCCTTATTAGCGAAAATTCGAAAACCCATTTGGAAACATTTTTTGTATTTAGTTGTCAATTATTAGTAGTTCTCGTCGTCGAATTTTTGTTTTATTGAATACTAACTTGTTCATGACAAATAAAAATATTAATCATTAATTGAATAACAAAATATATCGCGTTAAAACCTATAACTTTTTTGATAAATAAACATAAAAATATGTCTAATACAAAATACATTTATTGAAATTCACACCTTTTTCATAACTTCAAACATAAAGATTGCAGAATCACACTATGAGCTTAAAAATTAAAATCACTTTGCAAAAAAGCCTTAATTTAAGGAAAACTTGGTCATGCGCAGATGTGTGATAACGAGGTATACTAAAACTATAAGCGCGCAAGTTTTCAGTCCTCGAGTTTACCGTTAACGATTAGAACAAACTTTTCTTGAATTAACAAAACACTTTTATTGAAAAACTTTACATTTCGCGCCACCTACATAAGAAGTATACTTCCGATAAAGGATAACAATTTCGCATTAGATTAAATTAGCGCACAAGTGGCTAACCAAAATGTTTGTTCCGAAGTTGGTTTTTCAATTGGTAAAAAATGCAGGAAATTCGATTTGTTGTCTTTTTGTGTCTTTCTAAGTAATTGTTCAAAGTTTTACCAATACGGTGTAACATTAAAAACAATTTTAAAAAAGCTGTAAAAATGAAAACCTAAACTCGGTCATCAAAGTATTTAAAGTTACATCTTCATCCAAAATTTCTCAGCAGAATCAGAGCATTCTCAGGCTATCGACATATTACAAAACTTAAACCGGTTATCATCGACGCTTTTCATCGTGAAAATAAATTTTTTTGACTTTAATAGATCGGATCATTTATTATTACTGTATATAAGTTGCATATTTTTTATTTCCATTATCTTAACACTTAAATAAATAGAATAAAAAATTTAAACTAATAACATTTTAAAAAATATTTATAAAATTTTTTAATTTTGAGAAAATTGTGTTCATATCATAAAATTATTTTTTAGATTAACAAAAAATTGTTTTTTCACAAAATTAATCTTTGAAAAAAGTAGTGCCCATTAATAGATTTATAAACTAAAAATAGACCAAACCCACACTTTATAGAAATACACTTATTTTAGCCACGTTTTTTTTTAACTCGTTTTTTTCTGTTAGTCAGTCTATTCAGGAGGGATTTTGTTATCTATTATAAACTAACTTTACGATAATCTAGATGAAAATTTAAAATATAGTCAGAACTAGAGAGTAATATCAAATTATAATAAAAAATATTCTTTTTTCATTACTTATTCTTAATAAAATAAGTTTTTAGATAGATAATAATTCTAATCCTTTATCAAGAAAATCTTTGAGAAACTATGGAAGGAAGAATAAAAAGGAAATAAAGCGCGTTATGGGTAATTGTTCCAGTGACCGACAGTTTGAACCCTTTTTTGTCTATTTGCTATTTAGTCATTTTCTTTTACAGACCTTTTTTTATATTCTTACATTAAATATAGCGAGATTAATTTGTTGCAAGAATTATTATTTCAAAATACGAAATTGCGCACGAGATTTAATTTTTATTTTAATAATATATTATAATAATTCAATAATTATTTTGGAAAATTAATTAAAAGCTTAAAGGAATTTTAAACAATTGTTCAAAAAAGAGATAAAAATTAAAATAATTGAATTTTTTATTTTAAAAGTCAGATAAAAAAAAGTAAATTTTGTAATATACTTTTATTAATTTTTTAAGTCCCACAAGTAAAATATTTTAAAGTTAAAATAATAATAACGTGTTAAAAAGAAACCAATTAAATTGATTTAATTATCATTTTAACAGCTTACCTTAATTGAAATTTGTACTTCGCGCAGGGAAATTGAATGATTCGATCACGAGGAATTTCTGTAAATATATCACCAACTGACGCAAACATTTTGGATGCTCTGCAATAATTAGATAACCATATCAATAAACAAGATGAAAATTTTATTTATACAAAAATAGTATGTAAACACGTTGAGCTGGTATTTACATGAAATCCTTTTTGCCCAAAAGTAATTTACTTGCGAATTGCGCGTGATGAATATTTTGAGCGTGAAGTTAAAATACTATTTGTTGTGATAATTCATTTATTTATTTAAGGGCTTCACATCGAAATAAAAGAAGTGCTACCTACAGTGAAGTAAAGAAATGATCTAAAAAGAAAAATACAAAGAATAATAAAATTTTTGATAACCTGGTCTACTCATTTTTGTAATACGATTCATAAGAATTTACATTACTGACTAAATGGTGAACTTATAATTATAAGTTTTGAATTTAAAAGTTAGTAAATAAGATTTAAATTTGAAATATCAAATCAGACAGCAAACTCGAGCAAACAGAAAATTAAAAATCAATCGAAATCCGTCCTGACACCCTTCAAGAAGAAATTGGAGAAGAAACTCGGAAAAATTGCCTTAAATTACAAAAGCCTATCGTTAACGTGAAATTATCGATACGAATATGCATCAGTGAAGATAGCTCACAATTAAAAAGGACAAATAGAATTAAAAGTTACGTAACTACGTACTGAAAGACAGTGACAATGCTGACCGTTTACTCTTTGGCCTGTCAAAAGCTTACTTCGCTCCATCAAATATTTATCTAACGTAGCGGCGCTTTACGTCGATTTCGATTTGTTTGAGCGGCTCCGTTACCATCAGTTCGATTGCTGGATTGCAAAACCGCAGTTCTAGAATGGAAAGCTTACTCTCATCAAATTTCAAAATCATTTGTTTTTAATCCATCTTATGATCCAAATATTTTTATTAAAGATAAAATTGTAGAAAATGCTTATTTCATTTTATTTTAACTAGTTTAAATTTAAATAAAAAAAAATTAAAATATTTACTCATAAATTTTTAAACTATACTTTCTTTGAAAATTTTTAATGTGAGGAAACAAAACTGCATTTTTAAAATTTTTTGTTTTCAAAAATGTCTTGATCTTAACTTTAATATTTTATAAATTAAAAGTTAATACAATTTATATACTTAAATAAACATGTACTCCCCCTTAGCTGTTCAATTCACCAGCTGCTATTAGCTTAATGTTTGAAAGTTTCACTATAAAAAAAAAACTAATACGCTATAACCATTTTGACATTGTAAATGAAACACGTTTAAGTTCAAGAGCAAAGGGCTTTAAAATTACAAGCTCATCGAAATTTTCTCAGCTGGTAAGTATCACCAGCTTCTCATAACGAGCTCAACATTAAAAAACTTCAAACGATAATCAAAGCCGCTAGTTGTCATAAAAACAGAAATAAAAATGTTGTTCCAACTTTCGCATATATGTATTTTTTTATTGATCTACTTGTTTCTTTTTTACCATAGTGGACCAATATACTTACTGTGTTTATTAAATACCATATAAACACCTAAAAATAATCTTGATCATCCCTTTATGAAAAATTAATGTGTATTTTATATTGACAGTTTATTCCTTATCTAAGTGGCTGAAAAGATGCGTTTTTTTATGATTTTTTTTTTATTTATTTTTGTTGACAATATTTCAACTGTACAGGCACCTTATCTACGGTCGCGTAGCAGCCGTATGATCTAGTATTTATAAAACTCTATTTACTTAAAACAAAACTCTTTATTTACTCTAAAATTTACAAAATTTAAAACTTTAAAATCAAATTTACATTTGCAAATTATTATTTCTATTCTTCGTTATTTATTATCAACATGATTGAAAAAAATAAATCAACATTAACTATTGCAAGAACCTGAACTAATGGTACTAACTTAGGTAAAATCAGTTTTAAACATCCTTATTTTAAACATGATTGTAATATATTTGTAAGCAATTTATTCAGAAACAGCTGTTTCTGGAACTGCAAAGTAATTTATAAAGACAGAGCAGATTACACGTTGGCATCATATCTAGAGCCTTTGTATGTACCTTAAAATTTATCTGCCTATTTTAAATAAAATTGATACTTCTACATTCTTATATTTTCCAACCAAATAAAAAGTTGATTATTTAATTTGATCATGAAAAACATATTTTGAGTACAGTATAATTTTTATAGGGAGCAGATGATAATTTATTCTAATTGATTAAAATATGGAAAATTCATATGAAAGATTCAAAAAGCTAATTATATAAAAAAATTATTTAACCAATTATTAAAAAGTTTCGATTAAAATATTCAATTAGGAAGAATTAAAAGAAGAGGTAAACAGGATAGGAAAAGAACGTAAGGGTATGTAAGGTTACTCACATAGGTTCTGTAATTTTGTAGAAAATAAGATTTCAATAGATGTTTTATTGAAACGAAAACTTATACATAAGATTCCGGGAATTCGAACGTGACATCCCGACCAGTCAACTTTTTGTAGACGGCAGCAAAGGTGTCGACCTAAAAGTGAAAATAAATTTTTTCAATTAAATATATTTTTGAAAAACTAATAATGACTTCCAATATTTTTTATTTATTCAAATTCTTTAAATTGATAAGTCCATTATTTAATAAAAAATGAATCCTTTTGTAAATCAAACAGAGAATCTCAAGCATAAATAAATTTTTCTAATAAATTATTAAAATTTATTCTTAAATAAAATCTGAACGTAAGATTCATTATAAATATATATACTTACTATAATTTAAATCTAATTATACTATAATCTAAAATTTAACTTGAATTATTGGAAAAAATAACTATTTGATAAAAATAGTTTTAAAAACGTCTTGTATCATTATCATGATAATAAAAACAAATCACAAAATTTAATTCTATGGACTACCATAACTTTTTGATTAATCTACAAAATTTTGGCACAATAAAACTTTGTTAAAAAAGCAGAAAAAGTAAATTACTTTGTGTTCAATGTTGGTCTGCTCATTTTTGTCCAGATGAACTTTGATGAGCTGTGAACCATCCAGTTTAACTCTGATCCTCTTACCCACAATTTCGACGGGGTAAACAAGGTCTTCTAGAAGGGCATCATACACAGCTGTGAGTGTGCGGCTGTATAAGTAAAAAATTATAATTAGAAATAAAATACAACTGATAACTATATATTAAAGAATATAATCTATATAATCCAAAATCATAAAGGAAAACTTTATATTTAAATATTAACAAACCTTCTTGGTCTCTTCTGCTTGTTCTTAGTCCTGGTTTTCCTCGTGGGCTTGGGCAAGATTTTCCTCTCACCAACAAACATAACATGCTTTCCGGAAAACTTCTTTTCCAACTCACGCACCAACCTAGTCTGAATCTTCTGGAATTGCTTCAGCTTAGGCATGGGAACATAGATAATGATGGACTGAAATGTAAATTTTAATTAATTTGGTTACAAGTAAAAAAATAATTATATATGATTTTGTAAAACATTTGTCATATTTTATTGTAAATAAAGATACTTTAAAATTTATACTACTGTTTGTAATTTTAAAACAATTTAACAGCTTCTGAACTAATATCAACTGTTGTAATAAAGTAGATAATTATAAAAAAAAGTAAATTTAAGTAATTTATTATTTTTAATTTAATAGCAATTAAAGTTGTCTACAAAAAACTACAGAAGAAATATAATCGCATAATGTATATAACTAAAAAAAAAAATAGCACAAAACTAAAAAATTAATCAATTATTTAGCTTACCTTCTTGTTGTTGGTTTCGATTTCTCGTGCCTTTGTTATGTACAATTCTCTTAACTGTGATTTCAAATCACTGTTTGTTTCCAGTTCCAAGAGAGCCTGCGAGATGCTGGCCTCGAACTGGTCAGGCTCTGCGCCGCCACTTTTTATAATTTTGGCATTCGTCGTGAACATCTGAAAAATAATATTTACTCATCAGTACATTTAAAAACTATTTACTAAGCAATGTATGTTAGTTCTTTGATGCAGGATCCAGAATTTCCCTTATTGTAAACTTCCTGTACAATTAAAAATTATGTTGTCAGTTAATCTTATACTTCATAAACAAGAACAGCTAAATATCAACAAAGTCACAAACAACTGTTGCACTTGCGTTACAAATATATTAATACTTTTACTAATAATACACCAAGTAACAACAAACTGACTCCAAAACCGTATAGGTTAGAATCTTGTTTATATCCGCACAACTCTCCTATCAACCCTTTAAAAATTTGCCCAACCACAAAAAATCAACAAAAACAACTAGCTACTATCCGAAACACGCAAATTCCCATATTTAATAAATAACTAAAGTTTAAGAAAATCGGCAACTGATGGTCTTACGAATGGCGGTACACGCGCACATCGGCTTAACGTCTCGCGAAATCCACCCTCATCTCCGCCGATCTAACTCATCAACACGAAAAATCGGGAAGGACCGAAGGATTTTTGCACGGGAAATAGTTTATCAACAGTATTTTCTGGATCCTGCGTACTTTTTTTAGGAAAAATCGACGAAAATTCAGGACATTATCGCGGGTACACACCTTGCCTCGTTCAGAGCCAGCCACGTAAAAGATGGTCACGAACCACTAGGACTAGGAAGTTGGTGATTTCGGTGGAGGAAAGTAGAAGCTCGTTTATAGGTTAGGTTAGCTAGCGTACTCTGTTGGTAGCATTTTCAAATGTGTTACGAGCTTTTTACTTTTTTTTGTCCAGATGACAAATTTATAAATAAAATTATAATTGCAATTTAAATTATTGTGAATTCCTTAATTTTTAAATAATTACACTTGTATCTACCATATTTAATATTTTTCAATTTTTAAAAATGTATACAATGAAAATCATACTTTTTTAAACTTAAAGTTTATGTATTAACTAAAAAATAAAATAAAATATAATTTGAAAAAATGTAATTTATTTAATTTTTACAAGCATACACTAATAAACTCAAATTCAATGACAAAATATAATATAAAGACACAAATAAATAACATAAAGGTAGAAACAATACAATTTTTAAATTCTTTGATTTAACAAATTAATCACGAAATAGACTTTTATTTATTAAGTAAAATTTTACATTAATAGTTATAGACATTGTTATTGTTGCGCCTAAACGATGTGTCGATCTTCTTCTGTACCCATTTGCCTCGGTGGTTAGTTTCACAGTTACATTACAGTAGAGAATAAGCTCAAAAACAAGTAACAAGATATTTATTTAGTAACAAAATCACAAAAACCGTTTGTTAAGTATTCAGTTTTGTTGAACTTTCAGCCGGTGGATTTCTCGAATGCATACTAAGATAATTTAAACGGTGCCAGCGTATATCCTCCGGATCTGGAGTTGGCGGTGCTGTGACACATTCTAAACTAAGCTGAAGAGCCTTTCTCAACTCGTCGTCCTCTTCGTCGTCTATATTGCTCGCTGCGCTGAATGTGCTTGTGGAGGTAGAAGGATGTGGAGGATTTTCCAACCTTAATTTGAGGTTTTTATCTCGCTGCTCCATTTCGTAATTTTCTAGACTTAACTGAAGAGCTTTTTGTAGCGCGGTGTTTTCGTCGTCATCGTCAACAACAGTGGGTACATCGTCTCGCCCCTCAACTTTGATCGGTATTATCCTTTCTCGCGGCTGTTGTCTGACGGGAGATTCTGAAATAATCTCTACTTCAGGTCGCCTGTCAACGCGCGAAGTCGAAGGAACCATAACGTTTTCCATTGCCCGTGCTGTTTGCAAAATTTTTGCTTCCTCTTCGGCCTTCGTTCCTAATCGGTAACCCTTGCAAGCAAATTTTGCCTCTTCTTCGCTTGATTTTGGTTGTGAATTATTTAATTTTGGCTGTAAACTATTTGGCCTTTCATTTACTTTTGGCTTCATTACTACAGGATTTTTTAGAAGAATTTCATCAGCTTTACATGGAGGTAATGTTCCTTGTACAACAAAAATTGAATAACCTGAAATATGTTAAAATTTACCAATTAAAACTCATAAAATAAAAAATATTGTAGTGCCTTGTAAAATAAATATATATAAATATGAAAAATAAAAAAATTTATAATTTATTATACCTTCTTGAATGAGTTGTATTAAAAACATGGCAAGGTAGGTGTCTGATATAAGTTGTGGACCACTGAGCATTGAATTTAGATTAAACCACTGATTTCCAATTTTTCTTATCGTAAACCAATGGCCTTTATAGTTACAAATGTATGCCTTCATTTGTCTAAAAAATATAAAAATCAATTTGAAATTAGAATTATTGCTGTGTATTAAGATTTCAAAATACTTTGGAAAAATAGCAGACTTTTTAAAAAAAAGCAGCAAACTATTTTTCGAAGCATGGCACAATATGATAACCTACGATGGTTCACTCTGTGCCAATAAAGCTGTTGGTTCTGTTGTGCTAGTGTAAGGAATCAATTCAAGATCCCAAACTTTTAGTGCACTACTAATAACTTGAACTGAGAAATAGCCGCTATCGTCCATATTGCCTGATGGTTGCTATAATATAAAAAACTTTTCAAGTTTTGTACATAAAAGTTATTATGTTGATGGCTAATAATCTACTTGCTTTATTTTCAAACAATGTAAAATCTCATTTATTCACAATGTTTTTCTTCAAGTTGTCCTTTGTTTGTTCTTCAACGTTATTTTATAGCAAAGAATAAATTTTATGTTATGGTTAAACAAACATTTTTCATTCAATAAAAATAATCTACTATTTTGTCAAAAAAATAAAATTATTTGTATGCTAATTAAAATTGAAAGTCAACATAACTGTAAAGTAAAAACAAATTACTTGCAAGCTATCTTAATTTTGCCTTATATCATTCTAATAATATTTTTCAACTATGATGAATTATACATGCAGTAATTTTCTTAATTTAACTCTTTCATAATAAAGTTGACACTTGGAGCACTGAACTTGTAATTATTATTCATTGTATTTTTAACTTTAAATTAAATATTAGGTAATACATTTTGTGCTTATATTATAACTTTGCAACTATATCTCAAGCATTGAATTAAAGAGTCGCCATACAGTACCAAAATAAAGAGCGAAAATTCAAAAATTAGCCTCAGAAAAACAAAAACTTTCTCCGGAAGATAAAATCAAACCAAAATACCTCTATAAAGCGTTTGTAGTCATCTGTATCCTCTCCGCTCTCAGCCATAGCCAGTCGCTCCCTGGTGTCGAGCTGGTCTGCCAGGTTGGCCAGGTCGATGGCGTTGAAGTACTGCTCCTGCAGCAGGGCATTAAGACAGTGCTGGGCACAGAGGTAGCCCTCTTGCTGCAACAAGTGAATACATCAGTTTAAGCGCGCGACGTAACGGCGGCACGTATATACATACATAAAATAAAAATATATATGTATACATATATACATGTATACACATGAGCGCAGCACAACGCGAAGCATCAGAAATAACAAAACAAACAGCCTACCCGTGCATCCCCAACGAGAGAAAGGCATAAATGCAACAAATCCCAACATAGTCTAATAATTGTCAAGCCTTCCTTACCTTCTCGTGAAATATGCTCTCCATGACGTGGACTTTGTCGTTAAATATATACAAAAGAGGCGCAGAATCTCAGGGGCAGCGACTGCCACCTTGTCCGCCTCGCATCCGCTGCAGTCTCGTAGCCGCGCCTCTCGGCAACGACGGATCCGCGGGCCCGTCCCGAGACACTTTGACAGTCCGCACGTGAAAATACACCTATTTGCAGCGCCCGTGAATCAGACGCGCACAACAACACACTGTGCTAATGATGAGCGCCCGCCACCTCGTCTCTATCGCTCCGTCTCTGTCTAGCTCGTATACACTGGCTATAGTTCCTGCGGTGCTAGTGTTGTGTGTATCTTTATTCTTCCTGTCCGCGAGTTTTTTTGGTGCGCTCGGCTCCGTCGCCAAAACAGCCAGCCGAAGTGTTGAACGGACTAGGTGAATGGGGAGAGGTGAGATTAGGATGATGCAATGGGATTTGATGGACTAGGTGGAGCTTTGAGGTTTGGCGGTTAGAGTGCAGCAGCGCGCGGTGGGAATGTAGGCGGGAAAAATGAAGGCGAGATTTTGGTATTGTTGAGAGCTGGCGTCTTTTGTTTTCATGGCTGTTTGTTAGTTGCTTTGAAAATTTATGAGTTTTTTTTTAATGACGGTTACGAAGGCTGTGACGGTTTTTGAGGTTCTGCTGGTTGGGTGTCGGTTGCTCGAGGTGGAAGATACGCTGGAATTGAAGACTGAAAATTCTTCCTTTCTGAAGAGAAAAATGGTAATAAAGTTTTGAGTTTGAAAATTTTAATTCTTATTATTTACAGCTACACCTTATTGGTTTTTATAAATTGAATCTTTTGCTTGATGATTTTCGAGGTTACCGTGTCAGCCAATTGTTTGTATAAACAAGTGTACGCATTTAGTCCATGTTCATGTGTTGTGGAGAAAGTAGATTAGTGTTTATCATCACGTGCAATCCATGATAGCGTTTTTAACTATTTAATTCTAAAAAAAAAAGAAAAAAATTTTATCTTTTCAAAACAATAAAATTTCTAAAAATCTTACTTTTTCTTCAAGTAGAAAAATCAATATCAACAAACTAGTAAATACAATATCAATAATACAACACAATTGTAATCATACTGTCCTCGTATCCATCAAGCTCACCCCCACCATATTCTTTGTCAATTGGAACGTTTTTTTCGTAAGGGTCAAACCAATGAAATTTCCTCTTCCGACTCATGAAAAAACAGAGGTCCTGACTAAACATCTAAATGTCAAGAATAGAAAGACCTAAGCCGCCGACCTGAGGTTGCGTAATAAACGTCCTCGAAGGATAATACTCGGAAAAACTCCTGCTTTGATTGTCGAGCCAAGCGAATATTCAGCCGTTATCGCCGCTTTCCTTTCGGTTCCGCAGTAGCCCTATATCTAGACCTATAAAGTTAGATCAAATCATAGCTACGATCTCGTATTATGTCAAACTCGCAGCTGATTCCGCAGCTGCAGCTGATTTTGCCGTTGATTTTTTTAGCAGACTTTTCTCTTCTCTTCTTCGATATACTAAGAAAGCCGTTATACAGGAATTGGATCGTTTAAAAATTCTTTTAAAAGCTGAATTTCAGTTTGAACTTTATTACTGTTTTATTAAATAATTTCCAACTCTGTTAAAATAAAACTTGTGATATTCATGGAATCACAAGTTTCTTTTTAATAAAAAAAAAACTTTTTTAATTAATAAAGTGTTTAAAATTAATGTCGAATCTGCTTAATTCTGACTGCAAGCACTATCGGAATTGTATCTTATACATCATCAAAAATGTGTAATAACACGCGATCTATCACAGATTATTTAGTTTAAGATAATTTTAAATCTCTTCCTATTTTATCGACTGAGGATTCTGCACCTTAAGAAGAATCTGAGCGACTAAATATTAACACCAATTGTCAATTGACGGTTGGTATAATTTTAAAGAGTGAAGATAAGGAATGATAAAACAATGCTAGCTCTGTTGCGTGAGAAGATAAACAAGTAAACAATAAAACAGGAAAAGGAATAAGTGTAGTTTACATTAGATCATCACTTTACAGATAATTTAGCAGGTGTTCTTTATCAATATTAAAATTAGAATATAAAAAAAAGTAATGTCGAAATCCACCCTTACACCTTTACAAGTATACATATCGATTCCCTCAAACCCATTCGAACATGGCGCCAGTCATGCGCACTCGAGCCTCCCCATCCACTTTTTTCCCATGGGACTCTCTCTCTCTCTCTCTCTGCAAGCGTCGCGATTGTTCTTTGTATATATACCTATGCATCGCTCGCGCGCAGTAGGCACTCGGGGGCAGCCGCAGCAGCAGCAGCAGCTGATTCATGACACGCGAAATTCAGCCTGAGACACTAGTACCCTCGCAGTGCTACGAATCGCAGCAGCAGTCGCCGAGCTAAACATTCCAGCTCGTCGACGACCTGGCGACTTTTGCTCGCTGTCAAAGTGGCTCTTCGCCAAGTTAAACTGGCTCTTTCTCGGCGCATTCCGCACGTGAGTCTTCTTTCTTTCTTTCTTATACCTATACCCTCACACCCTTTCTCTATCCATCCATCTCTTTCTCTCTCTCTCTCTCTATCTCTATCTCTATGCACATAGCGGATAGCGCGCACACCTGCACCTATACAAACTCGCACACCCACCTCCGCCTTTTTGCGCGTTCCTCTCGGCATCTACGCGTATCCATGGCCGTATACTTTTACACTCTCCCTGTCATTGATTTTTCCCGCGAGCCAGCGCGCTTTTTTGTTTCTTTATTCTTGAGTTGAGAGGAAGAGCGATCAGCTTTGACTGAGAGGATCTTGATCTGGATTTTACGTATATGTGCGCTAAGCTTTGCCTTTGTTGTTGTCGTCGTCTATGTGGTGTATTGATTATTGCGAGGCTTGCGAAGGTGGCACGGTTTTATTGAGGAGACGTTGCATCAAGCGATGCGAACGTTAAAATTTATTCCGCTGATTCGTTTTTTTATCAGCGAGACGAAATTTTTCGATTTTTATAGAGACAGATCAAGGTTCTTGATGATTATGCTGCGACTCTGATTTTTTTTCATTTCATTTCATTTGAGTTTATTTTTTTGCCTCCAAAGTTACTCTTGCTACACTCTCCCACAGTCGATTGATTCCAAATCATATTGGCAAACTGCATCGTCGAACCAAATAGGACATCCATGAAGTTCACAAGGACGAGAAGCTGCGTCTGTAAGAGATTCGCAGACTTTAATAAAGTTTTACTAATGTCTTTTTTATGATTAAAATTATTGGATGCATTTTGAATATAACAATACTTCATGGGAAGACCTAAATTGCTAGCAGGGGATACCTTTTATTACTGGCTAAGGCAGACACTGCTTCTTTGCTTTTAAGAATTAATTGTCCAGCTTACAATGTGCATATTGTACATATATTACTATTAAGTTTTTTTTATTCTATTAATAAGGTCATTTTTTTAATAATTTTCTCTGAATATTAGAAAAAATAAAATATGATTTGCAAGTTATGAAATCAAAAGTATAAAAATATTTGATGTTAAATTATAATTAACTAATAATTTGTAAATATTATCTGTCTTTTATGCATGTGTAATAAACTAAGATTATGCTTATAAAAATAAACAAAACTAAAATATATTTTTTTTAATTAATGTAAAAAATTCGTTAGTTACTTTGTGAATTTTAGCTTTTTAATCACAATGCTTTTAAAATAAATATTGTTGTTCATCCAAAAAATACTAATTAAAAAATTAGCTAAAAACAAAAAGCTTCTATTTTTAAGTAACAAAAGGTCCCTTGTCACCATCAAATTATGCTTAAAAATTTTTCTTCCTTTTGAACCAGCTTTGGAATTCATTGTCATCATGCCTTTATGTTATTTTCTATTTTTGGCTATCCATTTTCCTATGAAGTATAAAAATACTAACACAAAATTTATTTCAAGCTTTGAAATATTTGTCATGACTCAATGCTAACACATACCTTTTCTTATGCTGTACTTAGGAGACGCGAAATGTCAAATCCTGCAGATCGTCTGAGTTACCTGCAGGACAGTAGTAGCGATATTGAGACTGACTATAAGGAGACGGATGACCGTGGCAGACGACGAACTTATAAGAATCGATTGAGGTAATAATTTTTTTCTTTCCATATATTAAAACGATGCTATTTATGGTAAGTAGAGGCATTGTGACTCTGGACCACGAGGATTTCGACGTTCTACTTCCAGGCTCTGCTGAACATTGGTAACAATCATTGATTTTGGCACGAAAAATAACCTTTTGTTTTTTATTTTTTTTTTATTTTTTTTTTTTATTATTAATAACATAAATTTTGAAGCTCCTTCATTAGCATATCTAATAAATGAGAAAAATTAAAAAAAAATTATATCAAAATGACTTTTATTATGTAAGTAAAATTGATTGCATAATGGTATCAGTGCTATTTTAAATATTTTGCTTTGCTTGTTTAAATATATAATTTTTCTCATTTAAGAACTTTGTTGAATTGACCACGACACATTTTTAAAATTAATATTTCTTAAAGAGTTATCTGTTAATTAATAAAAATAATGTAATTAACTATTGATTAAAGAAATATAAAGATCAAGAATTAAAAAAAAGATGTGAATGTGCAGAAGCATACAGTATATAGAAATATATGCACACTATTGTGAAGAAGCATATAGTGAGTATTATTTTACATGTTTTACTGTTAAAGAGTCAAAAATAGTTTTACAATCTAATCTAAATATAATATTACTTTTGCTACTATACTAACTCTATACTGTATTAATTGCAGGTAACTCCTTAAGTATATTATAATTGCATTACACATTATATATATTATTTGAAGAAGCTCTATTAACAGCTTTACGTTTGACTTTTATGTTGTCACATTTTTAGCAACATAAATGGTCACCTTTTAAGTTCATATTTTTGAGCCAAAATCAGTAGAAATTTATTTACATAGTTGAATTTCATACATCATTAGAAGTACATTTTCATTTCTGAGTTCGATTTTCAACAAGCCCTGGAAAAGTTCGAGATCTCTTATAAAGCCAGCATCCAGGTTAATCTTTCATAGGAAATTAGTAAGGAAATGTGATTGTTTTGCATGTAGTTGTGGTGGCTCGACCAAACCAAAATCTTGTTTGGCACAGCGGGATGGCAACAGCAAACATCATACTCGTTCATATGAAACAAGCAGGCAAGGCACAAATATAGCACAGCACGGCAGGTAAAAGAGTCATTTGAATTTTTTATTTCTCAGATCACTTTTCATTTAACTCCATTAAACTCATTATCACGCATAAAAACTGTGATTATGTAAATAGAATTTTTACTTGCTAGATTAAAACCAAAATCCAAAGTGACAGAAGAAAAGCATGTATACACTATGAGTAGCCAAAACACTTTTTATTTTTTAGAATTCGTTCGGGCATGGGACTGACTAAGAATCAACAAGGTCAAAATCGAGAGAATATAGCATCAGGCATGAATTCTTCATCTGGAACAAGCCTACATCAGCAAAGCAGCGATGAACGAATCACCTTAATTGTTGATAACACTAGGTAAAACATTTAAAAATTAAATTTATGATTCAGTTAACGTTTAATTACTACATATTAATATGTCTCCATTCTTTAACTTTAATAAACTGTTGCTTAAAATTTAAATAAATAATTTTATGAAAAAATATTTTTAGATTCGTAGTCGATCCGGCGCTGTTTACGGCACATCCAAATACAATGCTCGGCCGTATGTTCAGCTCGGGCATCGAGTTCGCCCAGCCAAATGAGCGGGGTGAGTACGAAGTGGCCGAGGGCATCTCCGCCATGGTGTTCCGAGCCATCCTCGAATACTACAAGGGTGGCGTCATACGCTGTCCGCCCACGGTGACGGTACAAGAATTGCGTGAGGCCTGCGATTACCTCCTCGTGCCCTTCGACGCCAGCACCGTTAAGTGCCAGAATCTGAGTAAGTTTCGAGGTGTGACACGCAGCTGTTTTGTCTCTTGGTTACTCTGTGTTGGGTAGATTTATGTTTATTAAGATTTAAAGTAGTTGAAAGCTAAATATAGATAGTTGTTTAGATGTTTAAATTTATTAACGCTTCTTTGAAATTTACGTATAAGCTAGTTAGTTTAACAAACTCTAAAATAAAATATAATTAAAAACGTTAAAGATTAGTCGCTACTTTTTTAATCATTGTACTTTTTATAATGTGATTTTTGTTTTATTTTATAAAGGAGGCTTGTTACATGAACTTTCCAATGAGGGTGCTCGGTGTCAATTTGAAGTATTTTTAGAAGACCTTATACTGCCTTTAATGGTAAATAGCGCTCGAAGGGGCGATCGTGAATGCCACATCGTAGTGCTATTAGATGACGATGTCGTCGATTGGGATGAGGAGTACCCTCCACAAATGGGCGAAGAATATTCTCAAAGTAAGTTGATAAATTATTTTAAAAATTATATCTTATAAAATTAAAAGAAGTTTTTCAATAGTAAATTTTTAATACACAATAAAGCTTTCGTCTCTAATATAAAACTTTTTATATTTTTTAAATATTGTAAAATAAAAAAATTTGAAGTTCCTTACAACAAACAAATAATTTAAATTCATCTACAATTCCAGCCGTCAACAGTACAGTAATGTATCGGTTCTTCAAATACATCGAGAACCGCGACGTGGCTAAGCAAGTGATGAAAGAACGCGGCCTGAAGAAGATCAGATTGGGCATCGAAGGTTACCCTACATATAAGGAGAAAGTGAAAAAGCGTGCTGGCGGTAGGGCCGAGGTGATCTACAACTACGTACAACGGCCTTTCATTCATATGTCCTGGGAGAAGGAGGAAGCCAAAAGTCGTCACGTGGACTTTCAGTGCGTCAAGTCCAAGTCTGTGACAAATCTCGCTGAGGCCACAGCCGATCCCGTCCTCGACTGTGCTGGCAATCCTATCAATGGAGCCGCTCTACTACCCGAGCCTGTACAGCAAGACGCCACTCTGCCAATGGGTGCTGACCCAGGTACACACGAGTTTCGACGACGTTGGTCGTTTGTCTGATTAAGTTGAAGGGAACCGATGCTTCTTGATAATGTTAAGAATCGAATTTTTTCGTATATAAATATAATGGCATTGTACATAAAAATTATTATTATAGATTATTTTGAACATAATAATTCGAAGTTTTATTTATTCACCAAAAAATTCAACTCTTTGATTGTTTCAAATATTTATTTATTTGTGTTTCAAAAATCGCTTTTTCCAATGATACTTAATTATCAAAATTATCATAACTACGAATTTTAATTGTTATGTTTCGTTCATGTTTTACTTGAAATCTTATCGTGTATCAATTCCCTTATTCATTTTTAATTTATTAAATAACTTTTTAACAGTTTATTGCGTAATGTTCTTTCAATAGCAACTTGATTAACGCTTGGTAGATATGATTTCTTCTACTAACAAATATTGTTCTCAAACAAGTACAAACCAATAATAAAAGAACGACGCTGGTATTAAATAGATGCAATGTCTTCCCCGCAGACGCGGAGGGTGCGGCGGCGCTGGGCCTGGTCCCACCGGAACAGGAACTCGCGGGCTCGGACGAGCCGCAGCAGCAGCAGCCCTGAGTAGCGCTTCGGCTGTTGGCGCAGCACCATCCGAAACAACAGCATCAGCGGCAGCATCACCATCATCACCACCACCACCACATGAGCGGTGCCGCACAAAGGCGCGCTGCCTTCAATGCAGCCGGCGCCAAAAAGAAAGTCTCCTGGAAGAAGAACCGGGCCTCCACAAGCGGTGGCAGTGGCAGTGGCGGTGGCGGTAACAGCCTGCGCTGACGAGGAGCTGCCGTCATCGTGCCCCCACCATGGATCACGACTGACCATTTGTTTTCTTCACGACTGAAAATTTTACCCGTTCGCTTTGTTTTGTTCTTTCCCTTTTTTATCGTATTTATTTGGTGAGTCTGTTGAAGAGATCGTGGTAACAGTTTTGTAATAACAATTTTCAAATAAGATACTGTTTAAACAAAAAAAGAAACGCTTTATGAAATTCACTGAGACAAGGAATTAAAAGCAAGCAAAAACAACAATAATTTTTAAGTCTTTATTTATAATTTATCAATTATTTGGAATAATTTTATTTATTATTATTAAATTTCTGTGATAGATATAAAATGAAAAGAATGAAAAGTATTCCAAAATATATTTGATATTATAAAATAATATGATAGAAGTTTAACTGTTTACGAATCTCTATTACACGTGCAGTTACGTTAAATTATTTATTAAATTATTACTAGCCCATTTTTACTTTTGAATTTACTCTTTACATTTTTTATGAAAAAGAATTATATTTAAATTTATTTACTAGTATTTATTTATTAGAATAAAAAATTTTGTTTTTGTAACACACTATAATCATAAAATTGCAAAAAACATCAGTTACATTGAATAAAAACTACTTTGCAATTGCAATAATGGTTTAAAAATCGATTATATCAAGGGATGCCAATACACTGCAAAGGATTAAGTCATTAAGGATTAAGGTTATCTGCAAAGGAAATTTTTGTTGCCTAACGCCAAATCTTAACAGTAAGAAATATAACGATTTAAAAACCAAAAGGTTTTATTATGAAAATAATCCTGTGTGTTATTACAAAACTGTTGAATCGCGTCGATACTTCCTATTAAGCTTTCTAAGAAAAAAAAGAAGTTTTTGATTTTTTGTCCTTAGAGAGATGTGAAGTATAAGGAATGTTTGATTAGTATTGTATTAATTTATTCTATTTGGATATACTTGCTAAAATACATATTTAATCTATTTGAGCAAACAAATTTAAATATTTAATAGTCTGAAATTAATTAGTGAGAGTAAATAATATCGTTATATATAGACCTTGAATTAAACCTCCTATTTTTGTTCAATTCGCATTTTCAAAAGGTACTCAACATTTAAAAACTTTTACAGAAAAAAAATGAAAGTACAGAAATTTTAAAAAAGAAAGTAATTATTTTAGTATTTCAAACGCAAAAAAATAACTGGGAAAATTATATAAATATAACCTAATTTTAATTAACTATTTAAAAGTTATTTGAAAACTCCTCGAAAAAATGTGAAAGCTATATACCGGCTTTAGAGGTCTACAAAATCGAAAGTTATTTGAAGAATTTTTCTATAAATCTACAAATTGTTTTATGAATTCGCAATTTTGCTCTCTATATTAATAATTAAGTAGAAAGCAAATAAAAAAAATCTAAGTTTTTATGAATACTTTAATTATATTAAAACAAAACAACGAAATCCCTATAAAAGATTGTGGATTTATGATAATTTGTTATTCAAACAAATTTAGTCTGACTGTAAAACAGAAGTCTCAAAAATGGTGCTGAAACAGTGATAAATAATGTAGATAATACTGTGCAACCGAAAAATGTATATTAATTATAATAATGGCAATTAAAACGTTATTATAATAAAAAAACGTGGATCGATCGGTAAAGCTGTACTTTCACATTCGCTAAAAAAAAAGTGCTCAATGAATCCAAGGTGCCGAATGGGTCACCTCTAATTTTGAGGACTTGTAAATTATTACGTTAAAATTTTTTTACCAAGTGGCTTATTCGCGCGATGCTAAGGTAACTACTTATTCCATATCATTTGTATTCCTCGTGTAAACGTATGAATGATCCTAGAAGTATTCTCGTCAATTTTTTAATGAAAAATACTCTGTAAATCTTAGAATGAAAAGTCAACGAATGAAAATATCGATTGTATAATAAATTGCAACTTTAAACATCATTGAGAAGGACAAGTATGAATCTGATGAGTTCATTACACATTCGATCTAAAAAATGGGAATTCATAAGTTTCATACAAGTTCCTTATTATTTTTTTCAATAAAAAAAATTAGTTTTTTACTCGACTGCCCTAGAAAAGTATTCAAATAAAGAAAAGTAATAATACTCTTTATTTTAATTCCTAATTCTTGCTGCCAAATAAATGCGTATCCTGCTGTTCGTTGGCCTCGTATTAATATTTTCTTTCTGATAAGGTTTTCAAGTATTATTAACTAATTGTATTATACTTGTATTCAATAATGTATAATAAGGTGGTAATACTGATTACAAAATTAAAGTATTCCACTAAAAATGACCCATAAATGTTTTCGAGCACTATTCACATAAGGCACGCGAAAATTTACTGAAAAATTTTTTTTTTATTTTGATGACTTAAAGTATCTTTTATAACCAATAAATAAGGTATTTCATAAAAATATTAATATTTTACAGTAAATGTAAATCATGAGAAAAGGATCAAGTCTACTTTTATGAAGACTTAAAGAGTCTAGTCTATTTTTAATAATACTAATTTGTACCAAAATTATAAAATAAAGTTTATAAATGGTATGATATGACTGTAGATAGATTAAAAATTTTGATAGGAATTTCTGAAGTAATATTACTTACACTTTTTAAAATTATTTCGTATTTTTAAGCACTTATCTCAAAAGTTTGTCTCAATTTTTTGAATATAAAAATGTATAATATGATTTTGATAGGGTGGATTTGATCCTTTTTTGAATCCCGTGTTTTAAACATACATTTTTATCAAACCTTCTGCATATTTATAATATTATACCTATCCTAGATCTAATATAATACTGAAAATATTGGAAATCGAAGTGGACGTAGATGATGAAAAATCAATCTTCGTAATTGATAGGTTTCCTAGTACTTAAGAGCCGCTTCAAAGGGTCCCGGAAAATGAGTTTGCGCCAGAGAATGTAATCAAGTTAATGTTTGTATACATTATTGCGTTCCCAAAATATTCTTTAATTTTATTATAAAAATTGTGTACTATGTATATATAATTTTTTTATTGAAAACGTTATACAAATTCAACACGAATAAAAAAGGGAATGTTTTTAAATAAAGTATATTTTATTATTAAAAACTACTTATTGTCATTTACTTTTAAATTAATTACAAATACGCGTAATTTATATCGAATAGTTTTGCTAAATAACCTAATAAATTTAAATAAACTTTAATTTTTTTTTATGCTAAATAAATTTTTAAAACTTTTAATATCTTTTCTTTTACTTTCATTTACGTAAAAGTACGTGTTAAAATATAACAAAGTTTATCTTTTTTAATGTAAAATAAACTTAAAATTTTAATAAAACATTAACTGAAAAAGGACTATATGTTTTGATTATTATTACCTTAGAAAACTCCTAACAATATCCATACCTTCATGTTCATAAACCATCTGTTAAAAAGTTTTAAAAATGTGTTATATAATATTTTATGATATAGCAAACGGGCAAAATTATTATATGCATTTACATATATGGTCTATTAAATTGCTGCATTAAATATATTTTATTCATTAATAAACAAACACAAGTTTATTTACAGGTAATAAGAGATATAATTATAATATATCGCCAATTTTTATAGTTCATTTAATGTATTATTATCAAATAAGCATAACTTGATAGCTTCCACTTTATTGATCTAAAAGTAAATTACATTTTCAAATTATTTTTTACTTTATACAACGTGTTAAAAAATCATTAATAAATAAAACAATGATCTTTATCAAAACATTTTGTTGAATGTTTATTAGAAAAATTTTGTGATCGCAATATCAGCGAATTTATTCGTCTCCCTTTTCCAATAAACATTCAACGACATTCTACATTTAACGTTCATCAATTTGGTTCAATGAATATTGATATTGTTTTATACTTATCACTTAGACTTTTATTTTTTAGTTTTGTAGATGAGCGAATTAAGATAATTAAAAAAGATAATTATTAATTTCCTTAAACTTCAGTGGAAATTAAAATCGATTTTTAAAAAATTGCTTCTGTGATTTCGAAAGTGCTTATAACCCTTCGGCCGCAGTGTGTCATTGTACAATAGTAACCCCTCAAGCTCAGCAAGCTTTCGATATCGCGCCCTCATATTATATATGTCGCCTATATACTTATATAGATCACAATAGTTCAAATTTAGCTCTTATACTGCAAAATGCCTTATCTGTACGGGATTAACAAAATTTTTGACATTTTTATAAAAAGTCGCACATTCAACATATTAAAAAGAATATACAAATGTAATATTTTTATACAAACAAAAACATCTAAAACAATTCTATCCAAACTCCAATCATCAAATCTAACAAACAATCATTGCTTTCAGCCCAAAATGAAGCATCAAGCGGTCCCTTTCACCAATAGATCGAGAGAGCGATCGGCTGCGCAATCCACCCTCCTCAAGAGAGCCAAACAGGAGCACGAGCCTACATAGAAGTTCGTCTGGGCTCTTGCGGGCAACTCGCGCCCCCGCTATCTCAGCGGCAATACACACTTGGGCTGCAGCAGCTAGCCTAGATATATATCCCAGAGTAGAGAGAAGCAGCCCGCTGGCAGGGCAAGCTCCAACTGTGTCGGCCTCCTCGTCGCTTGCGCAGGGGGTAGTAGTCAGCTCCTCTGGCTCGGTCTCGCGTGCGCGCGGCTCGGTGTGTTACGCAGGCGCCGGGCCGATCAATAAACGGCATCTCTCTGGCAGTAGACGACGGCGGCAGCGGCGCACTACACACAGACGGCGTGTGTGGCTAGCGGGGGCGCGATCCTCCGTCCGCCAGTCTCTCAAAGCCGCTCGCGGGCTGGCTTTTTGCGGAGCCCCTGCGCGTCCTCTCTCTATTTCCGTGTCTGTGCAGTGCGGCCTCCGACCCTCGGCCTTTTTCCAGAGCTCTACTCTGCACTAGTGCAGCCGACGAGGAGACCGAGACACCAACAGCACCATGCAGCCGCCACCGAGAAAAGTAAGTTCCCCCCTCTTGTTTCTCTCTTCTCTTGCGACTCGAGAGCCTCTCCCTTTTTTCTCGGCCGCGCGATATAGTCGTTGTTTTTTTTTTCTCGCCGAGCACGCAGCCAGATTCTAGTGCGCTCGTGTCTGGCCGGACTCGGACGTACTCTACTGGCAGCGGCGCGCTCGCCTCGCGCTACTCTTTTTATCGATTCAGCCGCCGCGCGCTCGCGGAAATACCATCGACACGTTATTTTCTGCCCCTCTCTCTCTCTCTCTCCTCCCTCGCACCGCTTTGCTATCTCGATCTTGGCCCTTGGGCTTCTCGGTAAGCGCGGCTGGGTGTACACCCCCGCGCCAATTGCGAGGAGTCAAAATTTTATTGACTTTCGAGCCGAGAGCGCCGGAGAGAGATCCAAGCGTGTGGAGGAGAGGGACGGTTGTAGTATGGCAGTGCCGTTTTCGTGACTCGCTTGATTAGAATAATATAATGCTTCGGTCGAAAGTCACTGATTTCTGCATTACTTTATTTATTTCAACCTCTTGAACTATTAGAAAAAGAACGTTTTACAGACGATGATCACTTATTTATTTCAAACTATCTTACAATTGTTGCTTGTATTTCTACAACAACAATAACCAAATATTAAAAGCCAGCGGCGAAAAGAATAGCGAAGTAGCTGTCATAGCGCCGTCACGTCGATCTTTACTTTCCTGTCGACTCACGCCAGCAATCATTACTTCAAATACATTCTTTCGGCGCCTCCTCCAATCCCCAAGAACATCGTCAGAAAACGCGCTCTACTTGCCGGAAATGCGTATTTCTTGGCGGACAAATTTTTCAGCAGCCAGCACAATACCCTCCCCCTCGTCCCCTTCCCTTCGTTCTACTGGCGCGCTCGATCCTAGAAACAAGCGAATTACGCACATGCACGCGTCTCTCTTTTTTCTTTGACGTACTTTTATCAGGAGCCGGAGTAAAGCAGCCGTCTAAGCCCCTTTTTTATCCTACAAAGTTCGAATTTGAAAGAGTCGTTTTTCGATAATGCCTCGTTACGCTGGCGCTCGATAGTTTTACCCGGAAAATCGGGGATCTAGTCTTCTTTTAAATGGAACAAATTCGAGGAATTACTCGCTCGCGCTGTAATTTCAAAAGTTTTTCCATCTCGACTCGGCCGATTCTTTTCTCTTTTTTACATCCCCGGGCATTCTTACGGTAACTGCGTTGGTACATTCAACAATTTATAAACATTGAAAAATTTTATTTAACCTTTTTATTTGTTTATCCAGTTCGACTCTTCGATTTATACACATAAGTATCGGAATACAGAACACACGATCATTTTGAGCAATCAACCACAAAACATAAACACCAACACACACCACCCTGTAATTTTTAATACACCCCCAACCATATCAAGCACGCACCCACATAACGATACCCGTTTTCCAGCCGCAAAACAACGCACATGCTCAATTTTCCCCGGCCGCAACATACCTCCTACACCCAGCCAGCGAAAATTCCAATATCGCCGGGAAATTTCTCCTCCTTTTTTCTGCTCACGATCGGCTCCGTTTTCTTATTTTTCTCGCCTCGTCTCGAGAGCCGCCGGGAAATAATATACCGCGGATGGAGGAGTCACATTGATTTTGTAGCCGCGGCGCGTACTCGCGGCTTTATTTTTAGGATGGCGCTTCGGGCCCCGATACGGAGCTTTGCTTATTAGTTCTTTTAATTAAGAACGAATTTGTTGAGGCGATAATGTGCCTATTGGTTTTTTTAAGCGGGTCGAAAGAATTTTAGCATTAAAGTTTTTAGTTGAGATTTTATGCTTCGAGCAACGTAAAAGATAAATTTTATAACGTAGTTACGTGGAGAGACGAGGAAAAATTACTATACTTTAGTTTGCACTGGGGGTAAAGACTTTTATAATCTGATAAAAGGAAGTCGATTATTATATTCGATCGTTTGCAGCTGTTCAAAAGTAAAATATGGTTATTTTTATAAAATTGCAGCTCTTTCTTCCTATTACAAAACACCATAGTTATTTTCTTCAGTACTTATTTCTTTTTATGGAAATTATGTGCATATTTTGAATTTTTCTTGAAAATAGATATAAATTATTAGACAATAAGAAATAAAAAGCATATAAAAATATAAATTTGATACTATGTATAAATTAGTTTCACAAATAAATTTTGTTCGTTATAATTATTAATATCGAACAGAAAAATAACTTTACTTCCTCGAAAATGAATTTTCTCGTAGATACAAGAGTTTTTATGAAATTTTGAAAGCTGAGAGATATTGAAACTGTCAAAATTTCATGTTGACATTGACTTTAAATTTGTTCGTATGTGACATAGGTAGAAGTTAAATATGTGACATGAAAAAATGCTTTCCGTTAGTGTCAAGCGAGCAATGAAAAACTTTATTAAATCCTTTTACAAGATAAAAATGTAATAATCGTTTAAAATAAAAGAACTAAAAAGATCATGATTATTTTTTTACCTGATAGCTTTGAGTAACTGTTTTTATCTTTTATCCTTCGAACACGTATACCGTAAAAGATTAATTCTGGGATTTCCCTAGATAAATAAATAAGTTCATTTCTTTTTAAATCGTGTTTGCACCGTTTTCGTAAGACACCTTATTCATATAAAATTGATAAGGTTACCGTAAAATTGATGTACATATACTGTAAAATCACTTCGTAAACTTCTCAAATAATTCAAGTGTAATCTGTAATATAATATAATATAATCTAGATTTAATTTGTTTGCTGTGATTTTTACTTCAATTTGGATTCCTTAATTTGCCTAAATCAAGAAAAATTAGCTTATCTAGTTATGTCGGAAAACCAAAGATGTAATTGGATAAATATATTAGAATGTAATAATAGAGTTACTAAAGTTAACTTTGAATTCATTTTCATTATTATTTTTATAAAATTAATAGTGAAAACCATAAAAAGACTGTAAAACAACTTATGATCTAGTTTCCAAGCTTTAGAACAACTCGTACCGTTTACTACTTTGCATCAAGAGAGAAATACATATTTTAAACTATTATAGCCATGATTATATTCATATTTAATGCTGAAATAAATCATAGCGTTAGTTTTACATTTCAATACTATTTCTTTGATCTCAGACACATGTTTAAAACAATAAAACGGCAGTTAATGAAAAATACTAAAAGTGTACTTAATAGTGATAATAATGAACTATAATAATGGCCCAACTTTGTATTCTCGTGTATAGTTAACATATATAAAGTTCACGTAGTTTAAACTTTCTTAAACTTTTTTTAATTCTTTTATAATTAAAGTAAACAATTTATTTTGTAAGCAATTTAATATGCAAGATCAACGGTTATTTTTTAATAAAAACGCATGGAGCTTAATGAAAAATATCCTCCGTACGACTTTGTATACATTTTATGGCACAATTTATAATCTCAACGTTGCTTGAAAGCAATGAAAATTCAAAAATACAAAAAAGTAAAAGAAATTTAAAAGTTATTTTATTAAAAAAAATTAATACATCTAAGAAATTCAGATATTTATAAGCATTATTTTATTAATACTTTTATTAAAGTTGATAAGAATAAACTTTTCAGCAATTTAAAATCAAAACTTTTTCAGATTACAGTGCAAAAATAAACATTACATTCTGTAATTAAACATTTTTACATCATAAGTTACATAATCGATTGATCAGAATTAAACCAGCAATTTATAGACACAGCTGCGCATCTATAATTATTCCATACCACGCATCTCACGCAATTCAGCCATCACTTTATAGGAATTTTCGCGTCATGAAATTATCGACGCGATGCATATCGGTTTTATTTGTAGAGCTCCGCCGTCGCGCGTACGCATTTATTATTATATAGTAGCGTGAAAGAGCCGCAAGACGCAAAGAAAATATATGCAGTCTCGCGTGGAAATTGAAAGTCGCGAAGCCTTAATTAAAGTTCAAAGCCATACAGATGTATTTTTGGATCAGTGATAGGGACTTTCAGTTTCACAAGGATTTAATATAGATAATGGATGAATCTTTGAATTTTTTATATCAAATGGCTTCGTATTATTTGATTCAATGCATCGCCTAGAACAATAATACACTCGGTAAATATCCACATTATATCATGAATTTAAAGATGTTATAAAGTTTAAAATAAAATCGATATTCAATCTCGCGCCATCCGTGATATAAATAAAAGACGGCGGTTTAAAGGCATCGAAGAAAATCGAAAATTGCAGGTATGCAAGATGCAGCGGTTATTGGACGATCGCGCGACGGAGCGAATAACCGTATACACATGCCTATACTACATAATTCTACAGCTTTGCGGTAGAGTAAAAGGTTATTGACTCGAGCGATGATATGTTTGTTTCTATCCGCGCGCGAATTAGCGAGCCTCGGTGAAGCTCACGGTCGCATGTGATTCAGTTGTTTGTGTGTATATGGAAGAACTAGAGCGGGCTCTAGTAGCGATACTGACTGTTTGTTTTGATTTTGATTACTCTTTTTTCGAAGCTGTTTTGCGTTTTGAGTGATTCCATGTTCGAGTGCCAGCAGCTTAACCTAGAACTAGGTTCCTATTGTTTAAGCATGTACTCGCTTTCGTCGTTCGGGAGTCGGAAGAATGTAAGGCATGTTTTTGTTTTTAATTAGTTATAGGTAGAGTTGAATAATTCCTCAGGTGTAGTCCTTCTTAGACTATACTTAAGTATTAAAGAATTTTCACGCGTTATGTGCGTTAAGCAGTCTAGTGTTTAGTGTAAAACAAAATAAAGCGTAAAATAAATATATCAAACAGTATAAGTATCTTTATAAAAGATGTTTATTGTAATAGAATTGACTAAAAAAATGCATAATTTTATAATTTGTTTTTATATTTCGTCGACAAATCTAATCCTTTAAATTTTCGGACATTATTTAGCAGCTAAACAATTCAATAAGAAACTGGACAGATAATAAAATTTATCTATAAAATAATGCAAAATTTTGACTAACTGTTAAAAATGAAATAATTTGTAAAATGTCAAATTCATAATAATCAAAAATAAAACTGGAAACTAATACTAACTTAGTAACCTTTTTATAAACTTATAAAATAATTTCATATATATTATTATTCTTTTGAATATGTCATTAATAGTTTAAACCATTTAAATAATTAAATTGTTCAAATACACTTTTCAAGTCAATCTTTTATTAATAACTAGATTGTATAATACTTCGGGAAATTGATGTAGTCTAGAAAGTTTTTAATTGCAAGGCATTAAAATTTACTGCATTTTTGTTATATGCTCTCAAGTTTAAAATTTTGCTTGATAAAATTTTTGATGCTTTAAATTATTACATTAATATTTAATTTTTTTTAAATTTATTTAATAATTTAATAAAGAACAATGATGAATCTATTTAAAATATTACTTAGATGGCTTAGATGGTTAAGCGTAAAACTTAATTGGCCAATACACTGATCTCATTATACAGTATTTTCAAATTTTCCATAGGACGATTTTTTGGAAAAATTTTTTGCATAAAAATATTTATAGTAGTAATAAATTTCTGTCTTGGACTATACTAATATATCGACTATGAATTGAAAAGGTGGCATCCATAAAAATATCCAAATTTAAAATTCCAACTCAATATTTTTAGTCTAATTCTTAAAATAGTTAATTATTACACAGAAAAAAAACTTAAATAACCCCATCCTCTAAATAAAATCTGATAAAAATTCCAGTTCAGCAATAAAACTCTCCTATAACTAAGTTAAAACTTCTTTTTTACAATCCACTAAACAATCAAAACCCAAACTCCAATATTTACAATCTCTCAACTCCATCCAACTTCCGAACCGATTCACGGCCAACCATCCGCTGGAAAAGCCTAAGGGCAGTCACTCTTAAACCAACCAATCATCCATCCCCGGAAGGTCCAGTCCGCGCTCACGCAACCCACACACCAGCCGCTCAATCGTCCGTGCGCGTAAACGAGATTACGTACGTAGACACTCGAAGAATTAACGGTTTGTTTACCGAGCCTCCGCGCGACGTCACGCAAGCCCGCGCGCGAAATACGAGAGCCGAGGAAAAAAAGTCGAGAGTCCCGCGTCGGCACTTCATTTTTAAGAGGCCAGGCAAAAAATGAACGTGGGGTTGCTACCTGGCTTTTGGATGAGCGAGCGGGCGAACGTTTTCGTGATGGCCGAGGATTGAGCTGCGTGATTTTGCGGGGATGCGATGCTTCGGTGAGATAGAGAAGGCATTTTTCTGCTTTATTTCAGGATTATATTAATGCGTCGGTTAATTATTAAAGAGTTCGGTTGATAAATGGCTGATTGAAGATAAGCTGCTTTGTCTGGAGAATAATTGAACAACTGTTGGTTAATAATGATCGCCGCGTCTAATGAGCTTTCGTGCCAACTGCAGGCATGCGATCTGCAAAAGCTGAACGTGTACATTAATAATTCAAGTGAAAAATAAAAAAATCAGTGTTCAGAAATTAGTTTTGTTTTATTATTTACTGTAAAGAATGGTAGATTAAGAGGAAATAATTATTTTAAATCTTTTTTACGTTATTTCTCTAATAAAGTTTCCATAAAAGACGGAATTGGTCTACATAGTCTGCTGTAATGTACAGCAGCCACGTAAATAGTACACAATGTTTCTTTAATACTGCTAGAAGTATGCATATTAAACAAAACTTGACTCTAGGAAATAAGCTCTGTAAAGTTAATGGAATTCTTGCAGAATTTATACTATCAGTAAAAGACATCTTGCAGATTTTCAAAATGTATTCATTATTTTAATTTACAATTTCATTTAAGAACATTAGTAGAATAAATGAAAAAAATTTTCAAGAAAGTGGGTATTTTTGTAGGAATGTAATTATTACAAATAAGA
Organism: Eupelmus urozonus; assembly: GCA_900480035.1. Lineage (NCBI taxonomy): Eukaryota > Metazoa > Arthropoda > Insecta > Hymenoptera > Eupelmidae > Eupelmus > Eupelmus urozonus. The sequence goes on along the minus strand of UELX01000135.1, from coordinate 40,212 downwards.
TTATGTAATGTTAAAAATGTCGACATTGACTCTTATTAATTTTTCAATAGTATTTTAATATTGCACTGCATACTCGAGTAGTCAATTGAATAGTTTTTAACGCTTTTACTTCGTCCATTATGAAATTTCTCTGATTCTTGCGATTTATTATTATCCAGCTTACATTATTAATAATTTTAAGCTCAAATACCTTCATTTACATAAATCTAGCAAAGTGCAGATCAAATATCATAAAAAATATAAAACTCGCTTTGAAATACTTATTTTTAATCAAAATCAATGCAAATATTACGAAAAAATCTCAATTCCATATAGTATTTAATTAATATTTTGCATAAATGTTTGAAAAGATGAATTAAAGATAAAAGAGATCCAGCAGCATTAAAATTTCAATCGAAAAAAAATCATTAAAACGCTCACGTAAACTTTCGCCTTTTCATATATGTAACTTTATATAGCTTTCAAAAAGTACTGTCCTTCTCGAGATAAAAAACACACAAATAACAATTAAGCGCGCAATCATCCTCGACTAATTGCTTTAGAAAAAGTGCAAATTGGTCTTCATTTACTTTACTGCCATCTCACATTTTCCTTTGATAATTGATACAACAAACAAACTTTTGTGAAAAGTAGAAATATCCGACAAATCTCGCTTTCTTTTTCGCGTATTTTATAGCAATATAAAATACTGACAACTGTTTCGTAACAAGGTGATGTATTTGGATTTTAATACAGCTTAATTACTCCCAAGGGACATTATTTTGGGCTTTTCTGTTTATGTTTACCTTCATTGCCTATAAACTCGACTGAATTTGTCAACGTGACTTGCAACTTATATAAAGACAATAAATGTTTTGAGTGATTAATCTCTAGTGATTTTAAATCAGTTGAATATTCATTAACACGGGAAAAAGAAAAAAAGAAAATTTTCTATATTGTTAAACGTAATTTGCAAGCTTGTCTCTTTAAAAATCAACCACTTGTACGTGTTCAAACGTAAAATTTTACTATGTAAATTAGAACTGCAACTTTTCATCTGCATTTACCCTTTACCACACACAAAGTACAATACACCATTCTACATTATCGCATTCCTCTTCCAACATCTCCTCACGAATTCATTTTTCAGTGGCCCACTTTTCGACAGCACAGACGTAAGCGCATCCTCAAAGAGACAGCCCTTAAAAAGCCAGCCCTTTTTTACATTATAAAAACCGTGCAAGTTCAAAGTTCGCGCGAATCACTCACTGGGGGCCATTTAATTTAGCGTGCGTGCTAATAGTGCACCTGCGGAATTCTCGCTGTTTTTCTATTGTCGCTCGTCTGTTTGTTGTAGCGCTCGAAGCTAGGAATTTCGAGGGGTGGTTTCCCTTCGAATTAATAACTGTCGGCGGATGGGCTACGAGATTAACGATTATTAATGGAGGAATGCGCATTGCTCTTGGAGTTGCTGCGAGGAGTGGGAGTACAGGAAACTTGGCCGTTAAGAATTTTTATTAAAGCCTGTTGACTTGCCATGTTTTTGTTGGGTTTAATAAAAATGTTATCCTTTTATTAGTAGTGTGCGATTGCGAAGAAATTATTTTAGGTAAGCGAATGAATTAGGGTTTATTGAACTAGTTAAAAGCTTGATAAAAATATATGAAACCCGGTCAAGGTAATTTTTATCAAAATTTAGTAATGAAAACAATCGGATTTACTTGCTAAAAGCTTATATACTATATAGAGGGCAGCCAACTTAAAACTTTTTAATGAAAAAGCATGCACTAAGTTTTATAAAAGAATCCGAGTGTTCGATTAGAATCAAGATTTATGAGGATTACATCGTACCACTTTTATATTACCCTATCGCCCATAAAGTAACCTACTTTTCATACAGCTGCGTCAATCCATATTTTATAAAATAAGGTTAAAAATTGTATGATTAAATTTTCAAAAATTTTAGCTACGCTCAAAACTAAATAAAAAACAATCAATCGCACTTTTATATTTCCTTATAAATACGTAATCCTAAACTTAATTTCCGAACTTCCGACGCGAATTGATGAACGAACTTTTCAGCAAACTTCCGCGTGTCCCACCTTACAAGAATAACGCCATAAACACGCTTAACTCGCGCACTAAAACCAAAAGTTTCGCCTGGCAGCTTTATAGCGTCCAAATAAAAATACACTCAGCTAAGGAAATAAAAAGTAGTGCTTAACTTTGACTAATGTTTCCAGACAGGAGGCTTGGCTTTTTGTCCAGATTTATCTAACTTAAGCTTATAACTGTCGCCTGTACTATCGCATTAAGGAAACTACGACGGCAAGTTTGCAGGACACGCACGCGTCAAGCACGCACTTATACAGCAGCCCGTGAAATCTAATTAAATTTTCGTCGTTTGACTTCCGACGATGTGTTTTGTGAAGGCGGGTGAAAAGAATTAAAGTCGAGATTAAATTTTTGCGGCAATTAGGGATGGAAGGCTGGAATGAAATATAATTCTTTATTATGCAACGAGGGGAAAAATGGGCTATTTTAAGGTAGGGTGTGCTGTTCGGCACGAGTTGAAGTCGAGGGCGCTGATGGTATAACAGTTTTTTGGACGTTTTCGCAATTGTGCTCAAATTGCGAAATTTCCTCCTTCACTTTCATTTGTGACAAGAGACCCGTTTCATGCATGAGTTGAAAAAAAATTCATATGCTTTTCGATGGTCATGTTTAATATTGAGATTTTATTAATTAAAAAAAATAAAGTCAGCACGAAATACATTGATATAAAAATAGTATAAAATAAAATAATAAAAAATACTAAAGGTTAATCGTGCGAAACATCCATTACATATAAGACAATTAACAATACTAAAAGTAAAATGAATTATTCAAGATCCAAGTATACCTCCAACCTTCTAAAACTTTCACATTTATTTCCCTAATCGCTTCTTGATTTATTCTCGCTCCACATTCAACAACGACAATCCCATCTAAAACCAATCCACCACCCCCTAATCTCTTATCAATTACACTTTCCCATCTCTCTCTCTTTCTTCCTCTCTACACACACGCCCACCTTTAATTCCCCAACGCACTCCGGCATTTGACCTAGCTCAAAAATATCCAGACCGCGCCGCGTAATCGAGGAAAGAGCCACGTCCGCGCGTATCTGAAAGCCGAGACAAAACACACGGCCGGGGCACATAAACAATTCGGCCGAATTACGGGGTCCGCAAGAAGCGCTTAAGCTCACGCGCCTGCGGAGGCGCGCGCTCACAATTACGGAGTACCTACTCCGTGGCTCGGTCATTAGAGCGCCGAGTTACGGAGCATTTGGTTTTAGTGCCGAAAAAAAGACGGGCTTGCTCTCTTTTCGAAGAGTCTTGTTTGCTTTGGCGAGAGTGGAGGTGATCGTTTTTGTGAATATTGACAGTTTTTCTTTCTGGGGAAGATAGAATTACGTACTGATTTTTTTTTTTTTTTTTTTTAGTGTGATTGGAGTTGAAAGTGTAAATTTATAGTTATACTCTTAGATTTGTAATATATTACAATGGGAGTGCAGTGTTACAGTTTTTGTTTTTTCGATCGCGTAAGTATTTGCCTAAAGGGGCGTTTGACGCTTATCTACTCGCATGCTGTGTACATGAACAATTTTTTATGCAACTCACTTGGCTGACCGCATCCATACGTTATCTACTTGCGCATTAATAATTTCTGTATTGATTCTTATACAAACTATACTCAATTTGACATAATAAAATTATAATAATACAAAATTTTTAAAATAAAGCTTATATACTAATACTTAACTATTCGCAAACGTTATTTTTATTATTATATTTATTTTAATTAATTACTTGATATTTCAAGAAGTGTAAATATCAGAAAATAAGAAAACGTAAAGTTTGTGTTGAAAATTTTTAAAATATTAAGAAAAAACAATTAAATTTTTACTTTTTAAATAATACTATATATAGTATAGGTACGGAGAAAAAATGCAAATAACCTGTGGGCATTCTTGTCAACAAAAAAGCATAGCCAACTTTTACATTTACAAAGAAACGAAAAAACTTTTTTCCTTTCTTTTAATAACAAGAGAAATTCCATGTATATATTTTATAAAAAAAGGCGCTCCTTTGACCGTACAAGTTTTGATGAAAAACATGAACGTTAACTAATAACTTATTTAACCAATATTATTTTGAGCTAAAGTAGAGAAACTTCAATTTTTAAATTTTAAAAACAAATGAAAATTATGAAAGTTAAAAGCGACTTTTCAAAGAGAATTTATTTCTCGTACCGCCTCGCCAGATTGTTCTCAATTGTTTCTCTACTCGTGTCCATATACAGCAAACTCTTTTTGCCTTGATTAAAAACTAGAGTATAGTTAAAATGTGAAATCTTTTAATAAAAAAACTTATCTTTCATTCTTATAATGCAAAAATTTAGCCAAGAAACTAAATAACCCTAAAACATGAAAAGAATTATGAAAATGCACTTAAATAACGCTCGGGCCTGTCCGAAAAATGGTCTCCTTCGTACTTTGCATATATACAAAAAATAAAGCTTGTAATAGTCTATAACAAATCGAAACCGTGGACAGCTCAGTGTCTGCACGATACAGACCAGGCCCAGCCTGTCAACTGTCGCGCGACGATCGATTTCACCCACACCTACTCCCTAGACCAGCAACCACTAGCCCAGCAATATCTACCCCTATACGGTACCAAACTCCCTCTTCCTCCTTTCCCATGCCTCTCCTACTCTTCGCTGCACACAAGGATGCTTGCAGACGCTGAATATTGTTAACTGGATCGCGGCGCGTCCTTTTCAGCGGCGCACGGCTAGCTCCAGCGGCGTTGAAAGCGTAGGAAAAGGGACGAGGGCTCTGCGCATGAGTAGCAGACAAGGGCTGTCTAATGGGTTTGATCTTGCCTGCTGCAGTCACTTTAGAGAGGCTGGCTTGTATAGCGGCCGACGTCACGAGTCTGTAATGGGCGATGCGTTGTTTCCATACTTTCATGCGGGAGCTGCGTTGCTCTGACACAGTCTGGGACTGGGGCACGAGGTTTTTCTTATTGAGGAGATCGGTTGGTTTTCGATTTTCTGCGTTCCTAATGCTTTTGGAGTCGATATCTATAAAAATATACTTGGAATAATAATACGCATCTCCTTGTAATGAATAAATTAATAAATCATATAAAAAGGCTATAATGTTAGTATATTATATGTTGCATATTACATTTATGGTCTATACGTGTACTTATAATAATATATTATCATTTTATTCATAATAAATATATTTTATTGAAAGACGGTATATTAATTTAATTTAATGTTAATTTAAAACTCAAATCATCTCACTTGTTTCAATTGAGATTTATCTAGTAATATTAATTAAGTTAATTTTATTAATTTTTTAATTCTAATATCCATTATGTACTTAAGTAATTCTGTTCGTAATAATTATTAAAATCCATTAATTTTAACATAATTTCGACAACTGTTTAATTAATATAATATCTTTTACTAAAAATATTCACAACACAGACCTTAAATTTTTTTTAAATAATTTTACAAAACAAATCATTTATTTAATGATTGAATTTTAACAGTCTTAACCAACTTTATATTACATCTAAAAAATTGAATAGTGTAGAAGTAAAATTTATTACTGAAAAACGAATAAGTAATAGATAAATCAGCATAATAATAATAAAATCAATAGTCACCATATCCTGGTTTAAGAAAGACATCTATAGTTTTATCGATTTAAGTATTAGAATTTTAATTGAACGCTTTTATTAAAAACTTTTTTACAAACTACCATAAAAAACTTGAATCTATTTTCAATACCAATTTCTCAATAACTTAATTTAAAGTAGTATAGTAAATAGTAAATTAAGTCGCTTTGTTCGTCTGTATATCATAACATTACTTTAATTAAATTTATATTATTTAGTTAATTCACCATTAACCGTAATTTAATGTGGAATAACGGATTTTATCACTGCACTGCTTCACAATTTCAAAATAACAATGAACTAACCAAATTGCCAGACAATCAAATCATTACATGTAAACCAGAAATTGTATTTACAGTACCCGGAAACCAATCTTGCTATAGTGCAATTTTAGTTGAAATTAACTATTATCGTTACGCTAATTTATTAAAAACAATTTTTGTATTCTATTTTTTTACAAACATTATGCAATTTAATCATTATATACATATACAATTATTCCCACATTATCGAAATTAAAGAGCGCGCATAAATCAATCGCTTAATTATAATACAGGAATTAATCACAACGCATTAATTAATTCTAAATAGGTCAAAACATAAAATCCCTCTACACAATTTATCGAAAATCAATAAATCCTGATGTAACAATGTTGAATTATTTCATAGCTCGTAAACCTGAAGTACATAGTATAATCTTAATTCCGCAACAGCGATCCATAAATCATTATCTTCTGTCGAAAAAGACATTAAAAAATTGAAGAAAGCAAACTTTACTATACGATCAGTAGCTAGGCACTAATTAAAAAGCTATAATAACTTGATGAATGCACTAAAAAATGCATATTTTACAGAGAAAAAATACTCTATTTATTGATTCCCCTTTAGAATACTACATTTAGCTCTTAATTTACAAACATTTTTTTCAATTACCTTATTCAATTTGGACATGTACTTTAATTCTTCAAATGCAAAATTCTATTGGTCATATATACATTAAGTGTTTTAATAAAGTAGTGTATCTGTACGACTGAAATTTGATAATCTAATCATTCATTAACCTTGGCAATAACTAAATATATTACAGAGTTTCCCAAACACTTAACCCACATTCATCAAAACTCACCAAACCAATCAACCAACAGTATCTTTCCAATCATTAGTCGCAAGAGAAAAAGAAAAAAACTACCCCAACTCCCACCACCGATCAATTAATTCATCATTCTTTTCTGCTCCACAGGGGAATTACGCGAAATTCCTGAAGAACGTCCACTCGGAGCAGGCGGCGAAACTGCAGGCGAAGAATCAGCACGAGTGCGACCTTCTCGAAGACATCCGGTAAAAGCCTAGTCGTCGCTATCTGTCCCTCGCGCGCTTGGCCTACACGCCTACCCACCCACAGCTTCGCCATCGATTATTTTACGCGCTCGAGTGTGTGTGTGTGTGTGTGTGTGTGTGTGTGGATCCGTATGTATGTTAACGTGTAACTGTGTGCGAGCTTCAACTACCGGGAGCCTTCATCTAAGATGCATTACATAAAGGACGACGCACGGATTGATTGCCGCGGCCGGCTTTACACACTTTCGCGCTGCTTTTTTTATCAAGGATTTATTGAGCCCTTTTTTATGTATACTATGGGATTGAGGAAGAGGCTTAGATGGATGGCCGATCGCTTCTTAAAGGGATTTTCAAAATAGAGTTTCTTTGACGGACGGCGGACTTTGATGTTGGGTTATTAAAATCTTAAAGAAAGGTTACTTTGTAGATAAAAGTGAATTGGTGAATTTTAAACTCAATTATGCGAAAACGGTTTTGTATAAGAATACCTACGATTCGATTTTTATGAATTACATTTCTATTCTCTCTGCCTGCATATTTGTCCTAAGCAAAAATTTAATATCTAAATCTTGAAATTTCAATCACTTTTCTTATCTGATCTTATTGCTCATCTAGAATATCTAGTAGATAAGTGAAAAAAGGAAAACTATTAACTTTTTTAATTTAAAATTTTAATATTCGCGCAGTTTTAAAATTTAACGTTTACAATTTTGAAGTTGAGCTTTACATATCAAAAACGAAACATACCACGAAAATGCTTTATCTATGTAGGAAAAAGAAAAGTATGAAAATGTCAGCAGTTGAGGTTTGCATAGAAATGATGATATGAATATATTTTAAAACTTGTTTTAGATGTATTTTATGCATAGAATACAAATATTTGTTAACAATAATTTTTACAATTTTTTCATCTTTGTGATTTATCAATTTAATTAAAAAAATATATTGACTGGAAGGAACTCTATCTTGTCAGTAATCAGATTGAATATGCATTTATATAAATGAAGCAAAAAGAAGTAAGATAAAGGTGATAAGTAACCAAGAGCATTTCAAGTCCTAACAAGTAGTTTTAAAGAATAATATTTTTCATTATAATATCATTTTTAATACAAATGCAATAGCATTATTTAAAATTTGTTTTAAACCTATTGCATTACATAAATTTTATTTTCACCTTCTAATCTTTAAACTTTAATTTTCTCAGAATAGTAAAATTTCCTTAGCTTTTTGTCCTCTGGTAGATAAATTTTTTAACAGTTGCCAAATCTGTATTTTTTTAAAAAAATAATATTGTATTGTATTTTTAGAAACTTCGTCATTAAAAAGTCGGCAATCGAAAAGTCTTATGCAGACGTACGTATATCTTAAAAATTATTATTTAAATTGTACTAACGATATAAAATTAGAATCTTAAATTATAAAATTACATTTATTACAGGCCTTATTAAAAATATCGTCAGCGTACTTGAATAAAAAGATTCCAAACATTCCCGACTTGAAAATCGACAATGCCGACGAAAGATGGTAAGCGCAAATTTTTAATTAACAATACAAAAAGACACTATGTAAAACAAGTCTGATAAAAATAAACATTATTTCGTAAAATACAGCATTGATAATCGAAATTCTTTTTCTCTACTTACAGGAACATGTGGAACGTGTGGCGGACGGTGCTGGAGGAGCACGAGAAGCTCGCGCGGGCGCGGCTTGCCGCCGTCGAAGTGTTTCAGTGTCAAATAGCCGACGAAGCGAAAAGCTTGAAGATGCACAAGGTCCAAATTGCCAAAAAGGTTCGTACGAGTGACGCTAAAAAAGCAGTCTTTGCAGTTATTCTTTACGTTTCGGCTTTTCTTTACTATCTAAGTATAACTGTAGCAGCATTTGCCATGAAAAATTATCAGTGCAAAAGCGTGGCAAAATACAATTTGAGGAAATATCAATATTGCTGTATGAGAATATGATTTATTATTTCGTGCGTTTCCATCGTTTTAACGCTGCTTCTCTTTTTTTGCTGAAGTTAATATTATCGAATAACATTCAGACTTTGCTTGTTCATCTATCAAAACCTCAACAGTTAGCTTTTTTTATAAATTTTAACTGAATAATGTTTTTTTTTTATATCCGCGTATCTGTCAATTTTTTTTACACAGTAAATAAAGTTGTAACAATAACTGCAGGCAAATTCATGTTACCCATACGTGTAACGCTGAAAACAAACGAATTAATTCAATTTTATCATGGCTGTTAAAAACTGAGATGTAATAAAAAATTACACTCCATATTCCATGAAAAACATATAGTATCAACAAAACCCCAAAATTGACTTTTTAATTGAATTTTTGTATGTTTGCGTTGAAAACTGATATGTAACAGAGAGATTTATTCGAATGCATGTTTCAGTACAAAAGATACCTTCCGACATTTCGGGCTCGTCATTACAAAAACGCAGATTGCTATATTTGAAATCGTTTCTAAATCATAAAAATCAGCGATTGTAATAATAAATATGAATAACGAAATTGCGGAAATATCATTGCAGGCAGTCGACCAGTTGATGGTAGTACAAAAGGAGCTGCAGACCTGCGTGCAGGAGGTCGATAAAACGAAGAAACTGTACTTTGATGAGGAACACAGCGCCCACGATGTGCGCGACAAAGCGAAGGACATCGAAGAGAAGTAAGCGATGCTTTATTACTTGGCTCAGATCATTGTCTGAGTGCTTTGCACCTTTTTTTAAATTTTGATTCGGAATTAATGTTTGCGACAATTCGGGTAATGGAAAGAGTAAAGAATGATTTCATAAAATATAAATACTTTTACAAACAATATCGAATTTTTTAAGCCTTCATACATTGACAAAATTCAGAATTTTATACGTATTAACATCATGTCCGATGAAACAATATCGATACTAAAGCTCTCTTTAAATTCACAATATCAAATTTAATGAAAATTTCGCTGTATAAACAAGAACCACTTTTTAAAAAATATGTTCCACCTACTCAGTCATTAAAAAATTTAGCCCCAGTCAAACTTTTGTTTTCACGACTTTTCTCTTTCCGCACTCTCTCCCCGCGCTCGGAAAGATAAAAACTTTGAAATTAATATAAAAAGAAGTTGCCCGACACACGGTCAGCCTTGATTACCAGTATAAAATTTTTAATCCTAATACCTATCAGCTGCAGCGGCACGTAGTTAGTTAATTAAGGACGCCATAAATAAATGAGCGAGCGGCTCTTGTACACTTTCAAATTAATTGCAAAAGAAAAGAGTATCCTTGCGAATCATTGGTTTCTACGTTTCCAATTACAGGCTGAAGAAGAAGAAGGGCTCGTTCTTCCAATCGATAACGTCCTTGCAGAAGAACAGCGCAAAGGTATGACGGTCATCGAATACATATTTATGATGCTCGAATTCTGATAAACTTAGTTTCTGAAAAAAATTATCATACGGGAAAGAAGTCAGGGATCAAGGAACATTAGATTACGTGCGATAACACTTTTAATATGTATTTCTGTATAAGTTATAGAAAAAATAGAATTTTTAAATTTTTTTTTTATTGGACTATTTGAATAAATCGATGTTTATGATTATTTAAAATTTAATTTAAATTTCATATTAAATTTACAAAAGTAAGCAATAAAATACAAGTAAATGCTTCGGTAATTCTCTTGCTACTTTTAGAAGGTTACTATCTCGAAAATGTGGTTTAGCAAAAAATGCTTCGTGTCTCCGAAAAGCTCAGCTTTAGGAAACTCTTAGAAAAAGTAACCTTCGACCCATAGTGCTGGGTAAATTTATCTTGGATTAGCTTGAAAAATTCAAGAAATGCAAAAATCCAAGAGTTTCAGCTTTGCAAGTATACAAACACAGCTTTCCATAATTCTTTCGTATATTTGTCGACATTTTTTGAAAAGTTAAACAGAAGAGATTTTTAAATTTCATTGTGAATAACTTTGAATTTTCTAAGCAATTTTTTAAATGAATTTTTAAACGAATTTTCTTTCTTTTTTTGAACTAGATTTTTTTCCCTAGTATTAAGAGCTTGTAGGTAAAAGAATTACCAGAAAAAGCGGTTAATTGAATTGATTAAAGGTGAGCTCAAAAAGAGACGCGCTGGAGGAAAAGTCGACAGGTGCGCGGAACGACTACCTGCTCGCGCTCGCCGCTGCTAACGCCCATCAAAATAGGTACTTCGTAATCGACCTACAGCAAACAATGCAAGTGAGTTTCAACTTTAATTAAATCTAAATCATTCTTCTTACTCAAAAAAGCATTACGCTAATTACTTCTGTGCATTAAGTAATCTTCAAAAACATATATTTACAAAGCTATCCCTATAAATATTAAGATAAAAAATCCTTATCTTCCATAAACATCTGCACACTTATCAATCGCTTTTTTTCTATCCGCAGAATATGGAGCAGGGGGTTTACGATAAGGTGGCCGAATATCTCTCGCTGATGGGGCGAACGGAACTTCTTACCTGCAGTGCCATGCAACATAGTTTCGGCAAGATTCGTGACCAGGCGCAGCAGGTGACTTATATGTAGCTTAAGTTCGCTTTTTTACCGAGAATTATTAAAGGCCGGAAGGAGCCGCCGCCAATGCCGTTAATAAAACGCTCGTTATTAAAAGGAGAAAAGGTGCCGGATGAAAACTGAATTTACGGCGAGAAAATATGCGGATACATACGAGACTAAACGAAATTTCGCGCACCTCTTTTTTAATTGGCTTGTTTCTTTAATATTATTGTATTATACAATAATAAATTAAATAAATAGAATCCTGCATTTCATTAATTAACTAATTGGAACGATAATATGAACATGTAACTAATTCACATTAATACTAAATCATCGGCTAATAATCAATTCTCTGAAACAATTAATTCGTTAATTTTAAAATATAAATAATGATATGTACGTAGTGTTACAATCTTTCAATTTTACATTCTAAAAATCAAGTAATTTAGGCATCGTCTTGAATCTACTTCTTTGACAAGCCAAAAATGTTAATTATCTTGACACTTGCATCACTTTAATGAATAAAAATTTTGTTTACGGGCCCGAGCCTTGGACTACAAAAGGGAAGCGGCGCATTAGAGCGATCGAGCTAATCTAAGATGCAAACGTGAGACAAATACAAGCTTCCCTTAAAGCCCGTATGACGCATGGTAAATTGTCTTTGAGCACCTTAGACCGGCTCAGCCGCTAATTAGATGCTTCCGAAACGCTATGGCGCTAAACTGAGATGCTATGGGATTAATTGTTACGGATTAAACTAGGTCAGCCACAATTTTTTAATGCTCCAAAATTCAATAAAATTTCAAAAATTGGTACAATTTGATTAAAAAATTACTTTTTAAACTACAGTAAAACTATTTTAATCTACGCAAACGAAGTTAAGCGCAAGTAGTTAAATCCGGAAATAAAACTTTTTACATGAACAATAGCCTCCCCTTCGATGGCCTCCTAGACACTCGGCGCTCTTAGATTCAATTTATCGGTATAATTATTATTGCACGTGCTGTAGCTACCCCGGCAACAAAACGACGCTATAAACTGCAAGTAGATCAGCGCCGAAATAGGTCAGACACGCAGCGCTCTCCGCGCCGTATAACTTCAATAATCCCCATTACACTCGGCGAAATGAAAAATTCGACCATTCAACCAATTAAGGTCACCGTAAACAGCAATGAAAATCTCGGGCAGAAGCTTTGGGCAATTTTTCATTCCGCGCGTCGCCCGAAAAATCGAAGCGCGCGTTCGTTTTTTTATTTCGCTCTCCTTCCGGCTCTGCTGGCGCGGTTCGATTCCGCAGGTCGCATATCTCTCGGCTGGATGCCAAACGCGCTCTGAGCGTGAGAATGTGTATACGCGGATGCCTGACGTCGGTTTCTGGCCGTCTGTTGCAGCTCACGCGGGAGTACAACTTGCAGTGCTGCTGCCTCTACTATCCGGTCCTCAAGCAGCACATACAGTACGACTACGAGCCCTGCGATAACGATCAGGTCGATAGGTGAGTAGAGGGCTGAGTGAGCCTATAACGTTTTGCAGATTATGCAATTAGGTTCTTTTTTCGTTGGGGAAATGGGGAAACTGAAGTTTTACGGAGATTTTTTTTTAGAGCGATTGAATTAGCTGCATTATTAATTTTTTCTAGCTGAATTCAACGGGATATGATGTTTGGTATTTAGTTTGAAAGACAGATCTTTTTCTTTGAACGTTTATAAGAAAGTAAATTGTTAAAACGTAAGAATGTTAAAGAAAATTAAAAGATAATGTACTTTATTCCATAGTAGATATTTTCAACAGCTTTGAGGCTGATTAATTTTTTCTTTATTTAGATAAGAAGGTTACAGATTCCTTTCAAATGAAAAATAAAGCATTTTGAAGTCACAAATATTATTTATTCTACGAGTTTTTAGGCAACAATCCGTTTCCTTTTAAAACTTCATTTTGAGAAAAAAATTATCAATACTTGCAAAACACTTTAGTCATCTTCAAAAATAATCTTTATATATTTGGACGATTGATTCACACAGGGTAACAGCGGACCATGCAGCGGCACAGACACTGAGCAAGGAGGCGCGTCGCTGGGCCACGAGGATCGCCCGTGAAATCAACACCTACAGAGAAAGCAATAGAAAATTAATCGCGTTTCAGCAGCTCCGCGACTCTGGTCAAAAGGTTAGAGACAAATCTTTGAGTAAAGTAGCTGTAGTCTTATTACCAAGCAAGTAAAGAAGCTTAGATAAGATAAAGTTGAATTAATTAATTGTCAAGAGTCGCTGAAATTATTTTTATTCTTTGGAAATAATGTTAAAATACTTCTAGACAAGAATTTATGACAAATGAACCAGAAAAAAGTCTTAGTTTTTATAATGACTTTTAAAGATTTTCTTATTTTAATCTCTTTTATTACGTAAAGTAGAATATCCAAAAATCACGTTATTATACCGAATTTAAAATCTAAAACAGTGAAATATTTAAAATGTTAAATCCTTTTACGTAGACCGATCCTAACGATCCAAATGGGCCTGATCTGGAAACAAAGATCGACGAGATGAAACAGACGATGCGAAAAGCCGAGGTATGCAATGACACATTACAGAAAGTAAATTAATTATCTCTTTAATCAAGCAGCTTTCCGATAATCAACCTCCATTTTCAGACTGCAAAAATGAAGGCTGAGGCGCGAATAGAGTGTCTACGAAAAGGCGGAGGTTCGTATATCGCATCAACTTAAAAAATTCTGTAGCATATTTTACATTTAAACTACTGAATCACGCCTTAATAATAAAAAAAAAGAAAGTTCCTATTCATGTATATTCCTTTTTGCATTCAGTAAACGTCGACGAGTGGCTGCAAGAGGTAGAAACGCTGAGCGTTCAGGACATGCCGCGCTCGGCCAGCTCACTGTCTATCAGAACGGACGCCTCTGGCAATGCGGTAATCAATTTTATTCGCTTTTATATACCGCCTCAATCTTTCCTAATTCCTTCTATACAGCTTGTAAATCTTACGGCAAGGATGTTACAATGTAGCTTTTAATTTCCACCAAGCTTGAAACGATTCGCTTCTAATTGTTCCTTATGAGTTCATGACATTAAACAATAAAGTTCTCAATATTAATTTTATTATAGCGTTAAAATTTCAAAAGACAAATCAGTCCATTTATTTCAATTAAAATATCTTTATAGATCTCCTTTTATTTATTTATTTAAATTAAAAAATTGCCTCGCAACAGTCTAAATAAATAAGCGATGTTTTTCGTTTAAAAAGCAGGAGCAACCGTCTTCAGATTCATTCTATGACAGTGATAACGACGCGGGCAGCGATCTAACGACCCTCGAGAGGCCAGGACGTACCTCCGCGGCTGGCCAACACCAACAGCAACAGGAGGATGAAGATTCGGGCGCCGACGAGCGACAGCGTCATGACAGCGCCGAAGTAGATGGTGAGCTTGTTGTTAATATTTTTTTAAGCGGAATTTTTTTTTTTTCCTATTTCTTATACAACTATGAATAAAGTACTTATTAATAAAAATAGTAAAAATAAAATAAAAAAGTAAGTGCGAAGTACCGTCGACAAAAGTAAATAATATTTAAGTTTCAATTTAAATACCGAAGTAGTTACAATCGACATTTTTATCGCGTGTGAAATGCAAAAATGTTTACCTGTACTTTTAAAAAATTGCTAATACTTGCATTTCACAGAGAATATGAAATTAAAATGACCGAAAAATTTTCACTTAACTAATTCTATAACTTTTCTTTCTTTTCCTAAATAAAGGCTCGTACTATAACGACCCAGGTATACAACTAAAACATGTTTTGTATTCTTAAAAAGTAATGGCTAGAAAGTATAAGTAAAAGTATAACAACATCATACATGCAGTACTGCATCTCCAACTTTCAAATCCAAATCAGATTCATAGTCACATAACTCACCGCCAACGATAATATACATCCGCAGCGACCAACATGTTGCTTCGATCGCAAGCCAACTAAAAGCGAAAGCAACTTTTCACCCTTAACTGTTTCACATTTTAGCTCTGCTGGAGGCGGAGAAGCAGCGTATAGACGAGATAACGGCCGGCTGGGACGATCCAACCTCGGCGGACTGGGGCAACAATGCAGGAGCCGACGAGGTAGGCAACGTAGCTGAAGTCCACGCCAGCTCCGACGCTGTGCCCGCTCCGAATATCTACAAGTGCACCGCCCTTTACTCTTATACGGTAAGATTTATTGCCTTTTATTTTATGTGAGTAGTTTCGCTGCTGGTCTATTGAGCATGTGTATGATAAAATGGCTATGAGACAAAAGTAGCAGGGGGAGCTACATAGTTTTGAGATAGAATTTGAGAAGTAAGCTTTTCTAGTATTCCACTGGGTAAAGTGATGAGATGATGAGTCAGGAGGATTTTTTTTCTTATTACCGGAGTCAGATCATCTACTTAACGTCCGTTTTACTGCGATGATATCTGCTTGACTGATGTAGAGCGTAATTGAGCTACACGTCGAATTAGGGAGCGACAGGACACTGCCCGAAAATCAATAACTGATGGATACTAATTTTGAGATATGTAAGAGAGGAGATAATTAACTTATGTACCAATTATGTTACGGCTATTTGATGTTTGTTTTTCAAATAAATGAAAAAATTAAGTAATTAATATATCTAGTTAAAAGCTAATTAAATTTTTACTTTTAATAAATAAAATATTTAGGTTAAATCTAAGATGTTTTCTCATATGTATAAAATAGGAACGTAGTATCCATAGTTAGTTCTAATACCTTATGATTTTGAGATGATCTGGATTCAACTTAAAGTAACACGTTTAGATATTAAAAAGTTGTGAATAATTGAAGTATGCAACCAAAATGCATAAATTTATATTTTTTTTTTAATTTTTCACTACTACCGCTAGTTATATATTAGATTTTTAGATATTTTGAGTTTAACTATAAATTGTTAGAAAAGGACATATTTAGGCGAGCTATAAATTATTCAAAAATTCAGAAAAAAGCCACGTACTGATTTTAGATAAGCGAATAGCAATGAGTATTTATTACCATAAAAACTCAAGTAAAAATCCATTAAAATTGACCTATCAACCCACAGGCGCAAAATCCGGACGAGCTGTCGATAGTCGAGAGCGAACAGCTGGAGGTGGTCGGCGAGGGCGACGGAGACGGATGGCTGAGAGCGCGCAACTACCGAGGCGAGGAGGGCTACGTACCTCAAAACTACCTGGACGTAGAACGCGAGCCCGAAAATGGCGGCCAGGAAGGTGGCCTCAACGCCTCTCACGCACCTGGATTGACACAGCAAATTTCCTTCTCCTCGGTAGACTACACTATTGATGATCACGATGCGGTAGATCCCGACGCACATCTGTATCAGCAGCAGCAAGAAGAACCGGTAGAAGAAAAGACGGTACCTATGTTTTTTTTATTTTGTGGATATCGTAATTGATATTAAGCTTATACTTACTACAGCTCTCAGCCCCTGGTCAGTAAATTAAACCATTATTTTTAAACGTAAAATAATTAATGGTTAATAAAAAAACATTAGAAAATAATTATTTTTATCAATTATTTAATTGTAAACACGTTTTCAATGTTCATATCATTTTTTAACTAAAAAAACGTGGTATATTAAAATTAGAAAAATTTTCAGCGAAACATTTAGGTATTCCTTTAACTAAATCGTTTAAATCTAAAAAAAATTTTGACAAAGTTTTAGATGAATTCAATTAAAAGCAGCTGAGATATAGAGCAATATTAGTAAACAAAGGGGCTCGCGGTATAAGTTCACGATGCTTTTTATCTAATTTGATCGTTGTGGACTTTTGTGGCACACGACTCTGATGCTACATACTTCCTTGTTTACATTATTAATATCGCTGTATATCTCAGCCATTTTTAATTAAATTGATTTGAAACTGAAAACTGAACTTACCCAAAACTACATTAGGTATAATGAAGTGAATACTTCGCTGAGAAATTTTTGTAGTTTCAACTTACCTCTTTTTTTCAAGTTAAGGAAAACGCTATGACTATTAGTAAAGTAATCATAATTAATTAGCTGTTAAAAATATATTTTTTTAATTTTTAGACAGTGTCATAGTGTCTTATCAACATCGCCACAATTTTAGAAACTTCGTATAATATTTATCTAAAGTTGAAGCAATTTATATTTTTGAAAATTATTTGAAAAAGAGTAAAATAAGTTTTTGTTTTTAATTTTTTTTATCAAAGCAAAGTTACGTAAAAAAAATTACTTTAAGGTAAGATTTATTCTCTAGTTTTCTAACTGACGATAATCAAGTGAAGAGTAATAAGGTTTTATTTTTGGTTTTGGTTAAAAATTTAAAGCTTCAAAAGTTTGCACCTACAAATATGCATGAAAATCATAAAATGTCGTCGGGTCTAGATGCCACGCGATATTTTTGATTAGATATGTAAGCTTTAGGTGTTTTATCAAAAAGAAAAATAGAAAAATATGTTGTGAAAGATTTTTATTGTTATTTATTATAACGGTAGACCATCGTATAAGTATAAAAATTAATTAGGAACAAAAATCTTATCAGATTAACTATAGTTATTAACATCTTTTTGTTGAATTTTGTTTTCATATTGAAGCTTAGTTAGGCCGAATTAGTTAACATTATTTATTCGCTTAATAAAAAGGCACCTTAGAGAAAAATTTTTCATTTTAAGATGAGCTTAATAAATTTATGCTCTTAGAACTTTATAATTCCTTTAACACTAATTAATTAAAATGGAAACTTCTACTTCTGTAGCATTCAACAACTAGAAGCTTGAAAATTATTTCAAAATTTAACTTAAGAGTTTACTCCTAATTTCATCAGCTTGACGTCTGCTTTATAAACTTCGTAGATAGTAATAATTAAATATTAAAATGTCACAATTAACCTTAAATAACCATAAATAAAGAACGGATCCCCCGTTGGCTTTAAGTATATATAGATGTCATACAGATATAGCACTTAGAACAGTATTAATAGAACATAAAATATTCTATATTTCAACTGGAGAAAGCACTATTGCATTAATTAAAGTATTAAAGATAAATCATGTAAGATAAATTATTTGCATAAAGTCTGAAAGATAAACAAAATTTAAACACTACAAGCAATAGTATCCCTTCACAGTAGTTTCGAATAAGTAGTAAATTTCAATCCAACAAAAATGCTACAAAACATCAATAAAACTAGAACCACACTAAAAAAAAAATACACTTGACAATCTCGAATTCTCACAGGTGGTCGCCGAACAAGCAGCCCCGGTAGCAGCGGCGGCTCCAGCTGCCCAGAACCACGTGGCCGACGGTCGCGACTACTGCATCGCCATGTACGACTACGACGCGACCTGCGACGAGGAGCTGACCTTCATGGAGGGTGACATAATCGTGGTGCTAAAGAAAGAGCCGCACGACGTGGACGACGGCTGGTGGGAGGGCGAGCTCAACGGGCAGACCGGCCTCTTCCCCTCGCTCGTTGTCGAGCCCTGCGCACCCGATGGCTCGCCACTTTCCAACGGCGAGGACGACGAGGAGGTGAGATTTGCGTGGATGCTGATTTTTTTATTTTTGTTATTTATTTTTATTAGATTAGATGGCTAGATTTTATGATTTGGAATCTGGTCATTTAATGAGAAATTATCAGGTAAATTCTTTTATCTAAATCGAAATTTTTTAAGTAGAAACGCCCGAGCTTGGTTGGACAGTATTGTCTCTTTTACGCGACACTTGATTTCTGTAATTCAATTCTAATGATATAATTAATGTTAACAAGGTTTTTGTCATAATTCAATTAAAAAGTAAACTGATACTAATGAAATTAACTTAATAGTGATAGAATAACTGAGAATCTGATGTATCTTCTACAATCAAAAGAAGGAAAATGTCATTTTACATACATAATTAGAAAGTTACAATTATTGAAAGCATGAAATTGTAAAATTATGTTAAATTTTCGTCGCAGTCGTTGCGATTACCCAAGTCAATTAAATTAGCACACAGAAAATAGAATCTCAAATAACTTCACGACTGCCGATCCGCTAGGAAGCAGTACCTCTTAATTAAAAAAATCTCATCAAGGGATCAACAAGCAAATCCCACACAACAGCAAATAAAAAAAACCTTCCACTTCAAAAAACTACGAATTATCCCATAACATCATCGTGACAAAACGCTCTTTTGAAACCGAGACGTTACGTCGTCGCGCGCGGCTAATCTTCGGCCGGCTTTTAATTCGCGAGCGACGCACGCAGCTGATGTGTAAGCGCAAGCGTGCCCCGAGGAAGCCGGAAAAGTTTGTTTAGTCTTGAGAGTTCCGCCTTTGACATAACTTTTAGACGAGAAACAGAGAGAGAGAGAGAGAGACGCTTTAATTGCATTTGACGTTCTCCGTAGGAGGACATATCGCCGCCAAGCACCTCGGCGCCGCCCGTCTTCACGCCGCCCGAGGCGCCCGGATTCGTCTTGAACGAGGAGCTCGGCCAGGCCCTCATGAACGGTGAGTGAGATATTAATTTACTTTCGGTGTTTATCTCTTCGTGCTGGATGTTGGGCTGTTTGTCTTGACTTAAAGTTTTAGTTATGAAAATGTTTTTATAGGGTCACGTTGGCAAGATAATATTACATGAAAAACTATGAAAATTTATGAATGCGAAATGCTTTGAAAAATTATGAAATCTATTAAAATGAATAGAAAACAATAACAAACTCCCGGAATTAAGATATATTTCCAATTTTTCATTATATTTCTTAGAAATTATTAGACTTTTATAGTAGTTCATGGCTATTAATAGTTTTTATTTTATTTTATTTTAATTATTATAATAGTAATTTCTTAATCGACTAAATGTTTAGCAAAATAATAGATATAGAATTTTAATTGATCTATTTTCTTGATAATGTATCTTTAAAAGTAATTTTATGAAACTTCTAACTTATTACAAACTGGATTTTATAATACTTCAATAGTTCGCATAAACACTTTAATCCGGGCTTACACTTCTCGTTTCGAGAGAGATATTCATATTGAACGGAAAATGCTTATTAAAAGCAAATAATTTTGTACTTAAAAATCTATGTGTTGTATATTTTTCTGTATGAATAAATTTTTAAAATTTATATAAAAAGTACCTTACTTTCTAAAGGTTAAGAAGTAAATCCACCTCAAAACTTACTTTTTACAAGGATTAAAAAATTTTTTCCTTTCGTCAAGTAAGTCTCTTAATTTTATAAAATATACTCCTTATTACAGAGTACATTTTCAATTTAAAGACAAAATTTTGGTACGGATTTACTTCTTTAGCTTTAAAGGACTTTTCATCGCTTTTATATACCATTTAATAAAAAGAATAGTGCTCGTTTAACGAGCGCATTTATGAAAAAGTAACGTGTACCTTTATAAATAATAAAACTGCTATTTTCCATATATTTATATTTTACCACGTAGATTATTCTAAATATTGAAGAACGATCGAATGTGAGGTACTTTTTATAAACCCTTAGAAACACGCATACAGAAATCGATAAAAAAGCATTATTTTGACGTATAAAATTTACATGCATGCATGTAAGCTTACAAAAAATCTAAAAGTTACTCTTTTTTTATTTTTATTTATTTTTTTTTTATTTTATTATTATTATTTTTTTTTTCTTAAAACAATCGAGACCAAGATTAAATGAAACCTATTATTATTTATTTTAAGGCAAGATTTTAATATCTTACAATTTTTATATCCACGATTGACGTTTTTTGTATTGATAAATTTATCCAGTTACTATTCCTTAAATACACTCAGATTATTTTTATATATTTAAAAAATATTAACTTCCTACATTAAAAAAAATTAGCTACCTTACATCGTTTTTTTTTAGCATTAACCATAAACGTTAAAAAATCAAGATAATAAAATTTACATTACTTATAGAAATGAGAGAACGAGGCTACGTAAACGGCGACCGGCCGGATAACTTCAACATAAACCTGTCGAGGGATCAGAAGGAACAATACGGCCTACAATTTGATAACGAAAGTTCGGAGGAGCAGCAGCAGCAGCCGCCTCAGGAACAGCCCCCACCACCACCTCAGCAACAGCCAACTCCAGGAATTGTCGGTGAGTACTTAAAAAGCTCATTTGCTATTTAAAAAAAATACCCAAGTTTCTTAACTAAACGGCATTTGTTTGTTAAACGCTAACAGTAGTGGAAGCTCCGGATGAAAGCAATAATGAGGTATGTACGAAACGAATAGTAAATATTCTCTCTAATAGAAAAGTGCTAGTCTTTTTAAAACTTTGTGTTTTTGATTTCTGATTATAAAAATGTGAATTGTAAAAAAATTCTATTTATACATGGCAGGTTTTCATTAATTTTTTTCAAAAGGTGATTTACTTTTCATTCATGTATATTATGAGTGCGTTATTTTGAAAACTATTATTTTATTTTTATATTTTGTTTGATTATAATAATTAAACGAGGTGGCTGTACAAACCAAAGTTATTTTATAGCGCCATTTATTTCTTGATTAATTCCGCAGAAGTATTTATTTTAAAACCTAGAATTGACAAGTAATAATAATTATAAAGATGTATTAAATTGTGGATCAATAAAAATGTTTTTACTTGCTTTTGATCCTTCTCAGGAAGATATATTGTAGGTATGTACGACATACGTAATAAAAATTATTGCATGGAGTTACTTACAACAACAGCCAAAGAACAAGTAAATCAAAATTTTAGATTGATTCAGATTCATATGTATAATATAAATATGAAATACAGTAAATAATATGAAATTAATTCGGCAAAAATATTTTAAACCTAAAATTAAACGAAATTAAGGTGACAATTTGAATCAAAAAACAACTTGAAACTTTTAAACTTTTATCTTAGCATTTTTAAGTAGAAAATTTTCTTTTTATTAGGGAGAGAAAGTTCTAAAATTTTGAAGAAATTATTTTTCTTTTATTTTTTACCAAAATTTGAGTACCTCCTCTCCACGAATGTACCTTACCACATAAAAAATACAACAGTTTGATTATGAATAATCCTGATACCGATTTGAAATTTGGTGTACATAATATTTTAATACCGATTATAATACTGTCAAGCTGTTGTAACAAATACATGTAAAAATACATAACATTTTTTCAACAGAAACACACCATGTAGATAAAATTAATTTTTGTATCATTCGTACTCGTAGATACTCCCTCATAAAATAAACCGTATGGTTTTGTAAAGTGGAAAATTCAGATTTTTATACATCAGATTCAAATAAACTTTTCCATTTACTTTTTCCATTTTTATTTCAGGATTTTAATTTTTCCAGTAACTGAATGCCTAGTAATAAATTTTTGCTTGAAAAATTGAAATCCTTAAACTACTTTATGAAAATTCGCATGTTTTTACCGCCTGAATTTTCCGTTCATTTCCCTGTCACTGATTCAAACTGAGCTGAAAATTAAGTTTTAACATATGTGCCTATTACAGGACGATGACGAGGAGGAGCCAGAGATGGTTCGAGTGGCACGCGAGGCCAAGAAAGCCGCTGCAGCCGCAGCGGAAGGCGACGACGATGTCGGCCTCGGCGTCGCTCAAATCGTTATAACAGCAGCAACGCCCATGGAGGAAGTCGATCGGCCGTTCCCCGGTATGGAAGAAGAAGAAGAACAACAGTCCAAAGACGATTCAGTCGAACAGAGCAAAGATCAGCAACCAGCTAACGAAGAGACTGAAGCAACAGAATTGCCGGAGGAGAGCGAAAAGGCCGCTGAAGAGGAGACGACGGCACCGACGTCAAAACTGAAGATGGGTGAATCTGAGGAAAAGTCGATTCTGGACGATCAACCGGCGGATTCGGCGCCCTTTCCCGTAAGCAGCTCCTCCGGGAGCGATGCTGAATCCGTGTCCGGTCCGAGCACCGCCGATAACTCGCAGTGCCTACCCGCTCGCAGCGGTGGTCCCACTTCCACAGCAACGTCGGCTCCGGAGGCTGAAGAACCCGCCGAGCCACCCAGCGGAAAAATGCTAGTCGGGGGTAGAGCAAGCATACCGGACGAGCTGCAGCCCGACCAGCTGCAGAAACTGCAAAATCTTAAGGAATCGAACGCCTAGGATTGACTAAACCTCGGAGAAGAGATGGAGTTCGACGAGGAGCTCGTCTACGAGGTAGACACAGAGGACGAGGCGCTAAGCTGCTGTCCTGCCTTAATAACAACGCAGCAACAAACGAGGAAACTGGCTCTTCCTTTAAGTCATCAGCATAAGTTCCGACACTTGCTCGAGTTCTGGAATTCTCCCGAGATAATTGGGAAACAAGAAGACTAAAAAAAGACAACAAACGTATATATAAATATATATAAATAAAATGAATATAAATATTATAAATAAAAAAAAACAAATCGAGAGGAGGTGGATTCGAGAGCGAGAGGGAGAACACACGAAGTATACACACTCCTCACATCACTCATTGAAATACGACACTGTCACATGTATACACACATCAACGCTAATCACCAATATAAGCAAAACAATGAATGCATACATTATTTATTGTATAAGCTATATAACAAGATGCGCGTCAAGTTGTAACGGTTGGATATTTTCATGTTACAGCGAGGCGAGGACAACAATAACGTAATATTAATTAAATGAAAACACAGTATCTGCATATATTAATGAGAGAAAGAATGTTCAGAAACGAAAAAAGAGAATTAATTATTAGTAATAAAAGAAAACAATGATGCGTATATACAATTTTGCTAGGCGTGTGTATGTATATCAATCTGTATATCTCTGCTCTCTCTCGGTCTTTAGTGACTTAATATAATAAAAAGATACAAACTCGAAGCGACGAGTTGTGACTTTTGCAACGTCATTTACAAAAAAAAAAACAAACGCAATTATAATTGATTAAATAATAAATGAAGAACGATGTACAGCGGGTTATACTAATGAGTAATAAACAACAACAAAAAAATCAGAAAAAAATGATAAAAAAAAAGACAAACACAGCGTATAAAGCAGCGACCGTTACCTGTAATAGCAGACCCCGAGTTAGTTGCTCGTGTAAATTATATATAGAAGAATTACAATGATGTTGCGTGTACAAAAATATCTGTTTATTTATTTATTTGCATTGGGACATTGCACTGGGCACGACAAACTCGTAGCCCTTTTTTATTTTACTTTTATTTCGATTATTTAAAAAATGGCAACTTTCAAAGATTGCCGAATATAAAAAATTAATAAACAAATATAAAAATCAGAGTTTATTAAAAATTAATGCACTACGAGAAATTAAGAAATTAAGAACTTTCTATATTATGTACAATACTTAAATGCAAATTACAATTATAAATTTCTAATCGACTATCATGATTTAGTAACATTAACAATGATCTATCGAGGCGCATCTCCTGTAAATTTACACTAGTGCATTTATTTTTAGAAAATCTCGAAAAAAAGGCAGGAAAAAAATTGATGTAAGAGCTTTAAGGCTGCATGCGAAGAGCTCCATCCAGTCTTATGGTCTCTCCGTTAAGCAGAGGATTTTCGACGATCTGCTGGACCAGCTTCGCGTATTCGTCCGGCTCGCCGAGTCTCTGGGGGAACGGGACAC
This sequence comes from Eupelmus urozonus, assembly GCA_900480035.1. Classification (NCBI taxonomy): domain Eukaryota; kingdom Metazoa; phylum Arthropoda; class Insecta; order Hymenoptera; family Eupelmidae; genus Eupelmus; species Eupelmus urozonus. The sequence goes on along the minus strand of UELX01000135.1, from coordinate 14,985 downwards.
TCTTGGCCAGGAAAACTTTGACCTTGTCGGGAAGAGAGGCAAGCATCGGAGTATTAAAAAGTCCAGGAGCAATCGTCACCACTCGAATTCCTAAAAAATGGCATGCATTTATCGTACAAATTCAACGAAACTGTATAAAAAAAATATTATTTGTAATTATTTATGCACTATATCATCAAATCATGTCGCGATCGTGTTTTTTTAAACCAACCAGTAGTTTTCTCATCATTCATCATTGTAAAAATAGTGCACTGAGCAAGAAAAAAAAATTACATAAAAAATAAGAAAATTTTCCAAAAAATTCATAGGCTATTAGACAATTTATATGAAACCGAAATTAAAGGGCTCGATTTCATCATTGCTTCAAAACCGAGACTAGATTTTTTACTGTCAGCTTGCTTAACTATTGAAAGCTTAATTGTAGGGAGCCATTGTTATGAACATAATATAATGTATTCAAATTAAACGTTAGTTTTCATTTCACAAAATCACACTCACCATCACGAGATAGATCACGAGCAATAGGCAGAGTCATTCCGACGACGGCACTCTTACTGGCTGAATACGCGGCCTGTCCTATCTGACCATCGAAGGCTGCTACACTGGCTGTGTTGACGATGACTCCGCGTTGACCGTCTTGGTTGGGCTCATTCTCGCACATCAGACCAGCGGACAGCCTGATAGCATTAAACGTGCCTATGGTGTTGACTTTGATAACTTTTTCAAAGTCCGCGAGTGTGTGAGAGCTTTTCTTCTGTGAGTTGTAAGTCTTGAAGGCCACTGCAATACCAGCTGCATTGACTAGCACATCCAGGCGACCAAACTTTTCTTTGGCTACTTTTAAGGCTTGCTGGATATCTCCTTCTGATGTTACCTGTGTACAATGTTCAGATTGAATAGATAGAATTTTATAATATAAAATACCTAAACAATTGGCAGCAGGACAATAATTTGGTTATTGAAAATACTTTTTCCATGTATTTAACAACAAATTTTAGTTTAATTCATTGAAAAGAAGTGATAGCAATAATAATAATATTAGAGTTTAAGTTTTATTGTTATTAAGATTATTTAATTTTAAGAAATGATATTAACAGATATCACATAAAATTTCAATGTATAAATGTTATGTAATTAAAGTGTATCAATTTGTTGTAGTAGTATTTAAATTTGCAGTTTACAAAAATAAATAAAATTAAAAAAAAAGTTTAAAAATAATTTTATAATTTAATGAAATCTTTAAATATAACATCTTGTCTAAATTTGTAAAATAATCTAAATTTATAATATTAATACTATAAGCACTACTTTTATAACTTGATTTCAAAAATTGTTTATCAAAAGTAATTTTATTAAGTTATTTTATTTTTCATGAAATCAAAATAATAAATTTTACTAAAAAATTAACAAATGTACAAACATGTAAACCTAGATATGCATGACATAGACAAATTATTTACATCTACATATTCATTATCTATGCCCATGAAATTATGTAAATTGTAGATTAAACCTTATCACATTTTACAAAAGTTTTTAACAAAAAGCCAATCATTTAGACTCAATAACGTATATAACAAATCTTATAAGCTGATACAGATCTTTTATCTTTATCATAAAATTACACGCATTCTCATCAATATTTTTATTAAAAAAAAATTAATTTCATCCAGCAAAAATGTAATAATTTTCAAGCAATCTTTATAAAAATATTTTGTTATTTAATTAGCAGTAAAATTTTAAACATACATCTACAGGCACAAAAACAGCTGAGTCCCCAAGTTCCTCGGCAACACTGCTGCCTTTAGATGAAGGAAGATCTCCAATAACGACCTTTGCACCCTGCTTAACAAACCTCTCAACGGTTCCTCTGCCAAGACCGGAGGCTCCTCCAGTCACAAATGTTACGACTCCCTGTGATAAAAATTTTGTTAGAAAACTTACTTTTAATTCAAATAATATTATTAATCACTTTTTATTTAATAAAGTTATGAAAATGCCAAATAAAAGTATGAAGTCATCGAGATTATAAAATGAAAGATAAAATAAATTATGTAATATATACAAAGTCCATTTATTTGCAGTTGTTAAGAAGGCTGTAATACTTCATTATAAATCACAAAAAAACTAATAAAAGCAAGTTTATGACATGATCAACAAGTGAACTATTTCTAACCAACACCAAGAAAAAGTTAATAAATAGGTTTTGTGTACAGGTAATAATAACAAAAATAAACCTTTTTCAATAGCATATCAAACGATCCTTTTAGCAAAAAAAAGTCGAATTACTGAGATATATTAACAACGTATGGAAAATTACTGAAGGTGTTCCGCAAATCGTAATGCAAAAACCGTTCCGGTATTCAAATATTCAATTTCGGAACGTTCTGAAAACCACTGTCACAGTAAATAAACTACAAACTATATTCAAGTATTTCTTCTCCTATGAAATCTCAATACTAAAGCCTCAACAATCGAGCAAAAACTAATTTCTAAACATTAAAAAAACCACGTATTTCACAATTCGGAGCAGCCCACAAGTTTCGGAGCATCCATTATTATCAAACCTTTCGCGCATCCACACAAACTACGGAACACACCCGCAGCAATTTTCTACTCTCATATATCTGGGGGGAAAAACAAAGGAAAGCTGCAAAGTGCACTGGCCTTTAAAACAAAAGAATTCAAATAAAAGAACCAACTACCTTGAGCATTTTAAAAAATCAGCCTGCCGCACGAAGAAAGCGCGAAAGTTCGAGAACTACTCTGCAAGTGGTCCTCAAGTAGCCGGTATCTCCTGCTAACTGTCGGCAAGCGCAGCGGCTCTTAGCACAACATTTATATATATCGCCGGGCTGGCAATGACTATGTACATTTTATCATCACGTGGCCGGAGCCGGACCTAGAGCTGGATACATTGAACTTTCCCATGTCCCTAGAATTTTTGCTCTCCTCGCCTAGTGTTTTTTAACGGCTGGAACGATCGCCAAGGTTAGCGTAAACACTGGAGCCGTAGCAGAAAAATACTCTAGATGGGCGCGCGCAGACGCGCACCAAATCGCATAAGCAGACATAACCTGCGCGTAGAGGAGTGTTGGATGCGGAGAGGTGGGAATTAAGTCGTTGTGAGATATGGCTCCGAAAGACGCCAGCCGCAGCTTCTAACAAAGGCTAAAGGAGAGCGCGACGCGGGCGGTTAGAGAGGCTGGTTTTTATTAATTAATGAGCTTTTAGAGATGATGTCCGTTAGCAAAATCTCGAAGCTCGCCGTCGAAGTTGCGAGGTGAGTCGTGTCTTCATTACTGTTACAAGCGGGATCAATACTTTATTCGGCTCGCCAAGGCCCTCTAACTTTCTTTTATGTAGGAGCTTACGTGATGCGCTAGAAAAATGCTCTGCTATTTTCGATTAGGGTGGATGTTAGCTGAGCTGACAGTAGCTTCGTTTGTGTTCTTTGATAGTCCTATTAGTGATTTGTTGTTTTATGGTAATGACTCATGAAGGATAAGACGCGTTTCTTAAATTCTACCGTTTGTTTACACTGTCTTTCTCTCTCTGCAGATGAGAAAGAAAGCTTATCTCTGCAGAATAGTTAATCATGAATCATACGACTGATAAGAGGAATGTCAAAAATGCAAAACTCTGTGATTGCCTTGCCTCGCTCACTGCCGGAATGCGTGTAACGTGAGAATGTTCTTTAAAGAGAATGCTTTTTCCAGCTACGAGGCTCGTATTACCTACAAGTGTTCCTATGCTGTCATTCGTTCGGCAAAGAAGATTGTCACCTCGATATCTGGTCAAGGGGTGAGAAATCAATCGACTACAACTAGTACAAATGAAGTTACGAAAACGGAGAGTTCATGGAGATCTTATGTTCGCCGGTGGCAATGGAAAATACCACTAGGACTAGGTATCTCTTTATTGGCTGTGTTGCAATGGAGATATTTTCAAAAAAGAAATGAAATTAATAAGGGACCAATAGAAGGATTAATGGTAATTTAATTTTTGTTCTAAAAATAAGTTATTTCACTTAAATTATTATTTTTTTTTTTTTTTTAAGCAAATCTGTTAATGTTAAATATTATTAAAATTTTTATTTTTAATCTGCAGGTAGAATGTTATTGCTCTTTACCTTTAAGAATTACAAGTAGAGTATGGGGAGGATTTGCAAGTTTACAATTGCCAGTCTCCTTAAGAACAACAATATATAGTTTTTATGCCAAAATTTTTAAAGCCAATTTAGATGAAATAGATGCAAAGCTGACAGAATTTCCAAGTCTATCTGACTTTTTTGTTAGACCACTTAAGCCAGATGCTCGAGTTATAGCCCAAAATACAAATATGGTTAGAAATATATATTTTTAAATTTTATAAAATTTTTAAAAAATATTTTGCAATAACTAATTATCTGAATTTTAGGTTTCACCATCAGATGGTAAAGTATTGCACTTTGGGCCTGTAACATCTTGTAAAGTTGAGCAAGTCAAGGGAATGACATACAATTTAGAACATTTTCTAGGCGAACCCAATTGGCCACACATAGATAAAAGCAGTAGTGCTTTGAGGGACAAATCTATTTGTGACGATTATGTCACCAGTTTATTAAAAAATCCTGAAAATATTTTATATCAATTGACAATCTATTTAGCACCTGGAGATTATCACAGATTCCACAGTCCTGCTGATTGGGTCATAAAGCTGCGCCGACATTTTCAAGGTACTATATTTGTATTGCTTTTTTTAGTTATCAAATACTCATTTTTAGTTATCTAATACTACTACAAAAGAGATATTGATAGTTTAAACATGCCTAATTCATTTAGAAGTAGAACAATGTTTCGACGTCGATCACCGTCTTTTTTAGGCTATAGCTATATAAAGCTATAGTTTGAAGAGTATGGCGAAATACCGTCGAAACGTCGCGCTATTTCAAAATAAATAATTGTATTGGTTTGAATTATCAATCATTCTCTCAATTAGCATATCAACATGATAGTATTTTTTCTATTCAATAAAATATTCCTTTTATCTTAAAAGTTGTTAAGATTTAAAAAATTATAAAACTGAAGAGTGGTTCTTTATTTTTAGGTAAGCTACTGAGCGTGAATCCACGCATCGCTAGCTGGCTACCCGATCTCTTTTCGCAGAACGAACGCGTCGTGTACATCGGCGAATGGGCGGGCGGCTTCATGGCTTACGCTGCAGTCGGTGCCACGAACGTTGGTTCGATTCGCGTCTACAAGGATGAGAATCTTGTGACAAATACAAAAAAGTGGCCACGAGGCAAGAACTCGGAGGACGCTGAATTCAGTAATCTCAAGGTCAAGAAAGGTGAGCTCTTCGGCGAGTTCAGGATGGGCTCAACTATCGTACTACTGTTCGAGGCGCCCAGAGATTTTAAATTTTCCACGGAGGTCGGTCAGAAGATCAAGATGGGGCATGGCCTGACGGACAGTAAAATTAACGGGAAAACTTTTTACAAATCAGCATCGTAACCAAGTTAAGAAACAAAGTTACTTGATTTCAATTGATTTCAGGATCAATAAAAACGCGGTAGGAAGTATTGATCATTATAAAACCCCTTGAATGTGATACGTAAATATTGTAAAACTGTTGTCTACAAAAGAGATTAAGAATATTTTAAAAATACTTTTTAGTTTCTTACCAAGACAAGCACTGAATTTTATTTTATTTAAATGTCTTATTTGTATATTAAGTTTTATTTAAAAAATTTGTTATACAAAAAAATAGTAATTATATTCCCAAACAATACATATAGTTTTATAAACTGTTGCCATACTAAGCAGGAATTATTATACAAATATTTTATAAATAAATATTCTTACTATTGATAAGCTAATTGAATTTCATTATTTCAATTTATAAATATTCTTTTAAATTGTTTAAGTTAAATTTTATTTACCATAAAAAATTAATTAAGTGAATATTATTAAATAAAGCTTATACTATTTTTTTCCGTTTTTGGCAAAATAAGAAATGATATTTAACAGAATAAGGCGAGCTTATACTGATTTTTTAATTTACGGTATATAAGTACAACACCGTCCGCATACTCAATTTTAATTTAAATTAAACGTAATTGAACAGACCTTAAAAAGAAAAGATACCTATACATAGACATGTTTACCTACTGCACTTCTCCGCATTCTGATGTCGCCCTACAAAAAAAACGATCGTCGCAAACTCAAGAAAGTGAGTCAGCCAATGTTAAATCGATTTTCTCAACGTCGTACGCGAGATTCTCTCCAAAGAAAATAAAAAGTAGCTCGCTCATGGAATTAAGAAGTTACCCGGCAGAGCCCTGTTATTAAACCATGAATGTGTCTCCGACACGGCGCCGTGCCGCCGCCCTAATTAAACGACGTCATACATACGCGTTCAAGGCAACTCGGCCGTCGAACTCCCTTCGCTCTATACAACACGAGTGTGTACATATATGTGTGTGCGCTACGCGTGCAGGAGTAGCTGCTATATAGTAGCTGCTATCGTTCGCGATTGCCGGAAATCACGAAAGCAGCCAGCGATCGAAGTGCTCGAGCTGCTCTCGTTCTTGGGGCTGGAGGTGCTTCATTTCTAATTTTCTGTTTGCCGAGCGAAATAAGGGTATGATGAAGCGATACTTTTTGGATGTTGGAGATCGGATCTTGGATTTGCATTTTCAGCGTTATTGGTAGGGGAGTCGAGTTGGTTTCTTTGCGGAAGTTGATAGGAGTAGGCTTAAAATGGGTATATTTTTCCGGGCTAACGTGAGTTGGGCTAGATTGTGAGAAAGATCTTGAACTGAGATTAGAGGAATTCAAAGGAGTTGAAAAAGTCAGAATTACACTTTAATATATATTATATAAAATTATAAGTATTATTACATTCTGATTCTTTTTGTATAAAAGAAATGTCATTTGTATCTATATATTACTACGTCCAGTATATATATAGTCACGTAATGCTGAACGTGGTTAGAGATAAACGATGCAATGAATAGCTAGAGATAAGTGGTGAAGTCTGTAGACAGGATACATCATATCTATGACTTCTTGTACGAATTAAATTAATCATTTCTTCGAATATCGAGTTTATACCGTTTTTGAGCGGCATGAGGATCCGCTTTCTAAAAAAGCTTTTCTGATAAACCCGCAGCGTAATCTAAATGTATACAGTTTTAATTACTTTAATCCATAGTCTACTTGTTTTCTTGGATCATAATTCTCTGTTAATTTGACAAAATAACAAAAAAACGGATTTATCAAGCTACACGAGGAGCTATAGATATAGTACATCAGATATAGCAGAATCAAAAAATAAGATTAAGTAAAGTATGCTTTTTATAATTAATAATATTTGATGATAATATTTACTTCTCAATACACGTTTGTTATTGTTTTCATGAAATTAATAATGGAAATTATAAGAGAAAATATGTGTACACCTGATCCAGTATTTTTGAAACTTTTAAAAATATTTTCGTTTGCAGCAAGAGGAAAAGGTGTAACCTAAAGTTATGATTCTATTCATATTTAGTGCCTGAATAAATTTGTTAATTGTTAGATTTTTAACTGGTTTCCACGGAACTCGAGTATATGTTTAAAAATTAAAACGTCAATTTCTCGAAAATATGAAAAATAACATAGTTATTTTGGGAAGCCACAAAAATATAAGAAATATTGCGTAATGCTTTTGCAATGTAATACTGCAAAAACTTTTGTTAGATTGTATTTATAAATACAATAACACGTAATATTGCAAAAACATTCCTCGGTGTCCCTGCAATACCACGCAATATGCCATATGAATATTTAAACATATAATGCTTCATGAATACGATGTCTTTTTTAGATAAACCCTCAAAACATTGAAAACAATTACTACTATACATGAACTTTATAAAATTATTCATAAAGTAATTACTATAATTTATTAAAACTATAATATATAAGATAAACCTATAGATAAAAAACATAAAGATAAACAATCACAATCAATAAAAAAATCCGACAATCAAAAAAACCCACAATCAACCAAAAAAAAAACTCATCAACAAACCAATCCCCATCCCAAATCAAAATCAGCACTATCACACGTCCCCCCCGTTAAATTATTTCCTCGCAATCACACGTACACGTCGCGCCGCACACCTGCCTTATCAAAGATTTCAACAAGTGCTTTATATACACGTGATGTATAGACCTACTGTGCTCGCGCGCTCGAACTATGTTTTATTCAGCGCGAGCTTTCTCGCTGTGCCGGAGCCTCCTTTTTTTTCTCCCTCCGCGTGGAAGAAGTAGAAAATTCAAGGTCCCCTCAGACACGCAAAATTTTCATTCGCGCTCGTGTCCAATGTCAAGGGGCGCGTTACATGCATGAGTCAGGTAATGATCGGCAGGATTAATGGTGAGCTGCCGAAATTAGAGTTAGAGGTTTTAGTAGTTCCTGATAGCTTATCGGTTGAGATCTTATGTGTGTGTGATTTTTCTCATTCGATTATTGCGAAGGTTTTTTATTTAAAGTTTTATAAACATAGTTGAAAAATTCAAGAGCTTTTTAATACAATTCAATAATTGGAGCAAGTTTTAATAACTTTCAGAACATGAGATAATAAGGAAAGTTAATACCTGTAATGCACTGCTTTATGTATGTACTTACATTGTTCGCAGAACTACAGACATTGTAAAAAAAACTATTCCTCATACAAAATTTAAGCCCGAGTTCTTTCCCCAGTTACGTCAATATAAAATACACTATCATTTATCCTTGCGCGACAATAGATTCTATTTGTTTAACTGAACTGAATCATAAACACAGCCGACGATTAGCAATCCGTATATTGCGTTATTTTTCACGTAACAAACAATAAGCGGCCCAACAATAATCGATCCAGAATCCATTGTTTTAAGAATAACGATTCAACCCCCGATAAGCCCCTCAATAGCAATTCCTTAATTATATCGAGAAAGAAAATGAAGCTGGCGGTATTATGTATGAATCGGCCCTAAGCGCCGATCAATCCTCGAAGTAAGTAGGTCAGGATCGCGATCGAGTCAATTAAAATTCACGGCTCTGTCATTATATCGTAATGAGCGGCTTTTAAAAGCTCATTCGGTAGGGCCGTGCGAGTTTTACGGGTTGCAAATGAAGCTATTCGTATAGAATCAGATTGAATTGGGTAAGGCGGGGAGAGACAGAATTAAACTAGTTGGGATTGTTTAGATTGCGTTTACTACTTTTTTTTATTAAGTTTTCATATATACTTCAACGTAAGTAAGTTCGAATGAATGCGTAAACTTTCACGCGCAACTAAAGAAATAAACAAAAACAATAAAACTCTATTTCTATGGCAGAGAACACAGCATTCTTTCGAGTCGCATAATCCCCGAACTTGACCCTCGCTCGACCTCGGCAAAAGCTCGAACCTATCTCCCGCAGACGCCTCGGCGCTCTATCTCCGTTACGTAAATTAGCCCAACCGCAACAAGAGAAAAAGAGGCGAAATATGCGCCGCAGTGCGCTCTCGAAAGTGGCTGTTTTGCTTCCATAATAAAACTGCGCATGGCTAGATGGACCCTGAGAATTCTGGCGCCGGATTAAGTATAGTCAGACACTTGCACACATTCGCACGTTATATAAAACGCATTTGCGCGTGTGTATGCAGGCTGATAATAGGTTTTGGCCGCGCGGCGGCGCCTCTACTTTATATAGTGTTGGATGTGTGATCGTTAGCGACTGGGCGAAATATTGTCAGGGGTGGGAGGGAATGTTGGTAGTTCGAGTGATTGAAGAGGGAAAATCCGGGATGGAAGAGTTTTAGGTGGGATTGTAAAAAAAGAATGAAAATGAAGTGTAGTCAGCTTGCAGTCGGGTGGGAAGTGTTTTGAAGTCGCCCTTCAAATAAGCTTTACAATGTAAGCTTACGTGAAGGGCGTTTTTGTATGCTTACAGTATAGAGGAAAAGAGAAGTTGTTTTTTTTTTATTTTTATTGGTTATTTTATACGTAGATATTAATCTTTTTAATGGCTGGATAAAAGAAGTTATTAAATAAATAAGTAGCTCTCTGCGTTAGTACAATTCCAATGAAATTATTTGCCTTAAAGAAATTCAATACGGATAAAATGACTTTTTCGAATCAATATACCATCAAAACGTATTACGATAGCAATTTAGTATAAGATATTTGATATCGCCAGTCGACAAAGATAGATATTCTGAAATTATTTCAAAAACGAAATATAACGTCAAAACGATATTTAACAACATGTTAGTCATGCTTACTCAGACTCTTTTCTAATCAGCGGAAGAAAATCGCTCCACAATACAAATATCCAACTTGACCCATATTTCGAATAAAATAGGTACACATATCTTAATCTCTGTTTTCAGTTCAGCGAAATCAGAATTTCATTTGTTTATCATAGTAAGAACCATTTTTTTTTTTTTTTTGATAATTATCCTGCTTGGTTTTGAGTCCTCATCAATTTCGACTTTTTACGCTCATTTGCATGGCTTAAAGTATATCGCTGAGCGCTTTTTTTATGGTCTTTTTAAAACAGCGTTTATTTCAAGCGACGGCAGTTTATTTCAATTTTCAGTGTTATACTACTGCCCTCGGGAGCGGATATTTATTTTTTATGCATTTTGACTTTGAACGATAAATTCTGGCGGCAAAGTAATCTTTTGCACGGGAATTTTTAGCAAGTTTCAATTCGCCCGATGGGAATAAGAAATGGAAGAGTAGCGAATCGATTTGTTGAAAATTTTATTTTCCAAAATTTCGTGAAACTTTATTTTCTTTCCGCACTTTTTATTGAAAGGTATAAATAAAAATCGCTCTTGAAAAGGTGAAAATGTTAGATTGATTTATAAGATTTTTTGTAGAAAAATATTGATAATTATAAGTACCTACATTTTATACATTTAAATTTACATATATTTTCATAAGAATAAAAACATTCCTTCTCAAAAATATGTTAGCATACATTGTACCTACTGAACATTCCGAATCTGCAATCACTCATCTATATACACAATACCTTCTTCTTTTATTTCTCTCTATAGACAAAAATGGTTCTGTTTACTTGCTTTGCACGCACGGTATATAAATAAGGTTTGAGGTACTTACATCCTCCGACAAAAGAATCAAAACAATATCGATTCGACGTTGCGAAACTCTGACGCAGAAAGAGAGAAAGATATTTTCTTCATTTCCGTTTCTTAATTGGAGGTCGGAAAAAACTGATGATCCGCGCTACTGTGACAGGCTCTTTTTTTGCAATCTGGTGGGGTATTTTCATGCTGGATGAGTATCGTAATTGACGACCATGTGACTCTATTAGCTGGATTATTTTCGAAGCCTGGTGATGCTGACTGTGATTCTCGATTATTTTAGTATATTGAGGGAGATATTGTAATTCAAAAAAGTTGTGATACTCTTCACGATTTTCGATTACTTTTAACGCTTCGGGGAAAATTCGGGGTATCAAAGTATTATCGATATTTGCAATTATTCAGAGAAATTGAGAATTTCTTTTTTATTTATTTATTTTTGCTCGTTACCTAGAGGAAAAATTTTCCTTTTAACATTAAAGAATATTAAATGCTTTTATCGATTAATGAGCTTACAGGATTATAAAATCGATTTAATAGAAAAATTAATCAGTCCTTTCACTACATAATACTCTTTCAACGTCCAATATTTTTTTAATATTATCAGTCTTGTAAAGATCTTCCAAGAAATATAGCAATATACAGCATAGATTAATGAAACTAATCCCCCCGTCCGACAGAACCATCCCGCCTTTCAATACCCAAGCCCACATAGATACATACACGTATATACATTTTACAATATTTCCAAAGAAAAAAAAACCCAGTCCATCGCGAGCTCCCTCGATCAACCACCTCTTCCACCCACTCACCCGACTTTACTTTCCATTTCCGAAATCCCAACCCGGACCTTTATCCCTACCGCCTATCAATTTCACTTAACCAAGGGGAAAAAGAAAGATTCGAGCCTCGCGTGTGCGGCTCTCTCGCGGCCTACCTATACACGTGGCGAAGAGCCGGCGCGCTGCTCAAGCCGCACAACTTCCGAGAGCTGGTTTCTCTCGCGTGTGTTGGGACAGCTGCCTGTGGATGAAAGAAACCGGGAGCGTACACACGGCCGGACAATCGATAGATGCCGCATTCGTGTCAAGGCTCTGAGTGGACGATTAGCGAGCGTTGTTTGTTTGCTTATTGGGTTTTAGGAGATCCGGACTGCCGGAGTCGCTGGTGGTTAGGTGGGTGAGGGTAATGGGGAGGGATGGGTTGGGTGGTGGCGTTCAGCGATCTTTGATTTTTTTCGGTGGTCTTCGTAGGTACGGAAGATGGATGAATTTTTTTTTATAAATGGATTGGTGGGTATGAATTTATAGATGAGATCAAAAATAAGATAAGTTCAAGTATACGTTTTAATAGTTGGCTGACTAATACAAAGAGAAAACGAATAAAAATTACTGTATTTTATAAACAACAAGAAAGTGTCACGCACTAGAAAAATTGCTACGCCTTTACACCAAATTTTGATAGAGTTGTAATAAAATTTACTATAGTGCTAACATATATTTGATACTAAAACATAATATTTTTTCTCTTACTGTGACTTTCTACCTCTCTCTCACAAGTAGTAATTTTTATTAAATCCTTTTCACAGCTTAGTAAAAGCCTGATAAGCCCGTATAAGAATTGTTTCAATCCGCTATTTCTGAAATAACATGAAATAATATTTTTTCTTATCGCAAAAGGTTTAACTAAAATAATACTCTTAAACATATAGTCGCAGACTTAGTTCTTTTTTGAAAAAAATCTTTGAATGTTAAATTATAAAACCCAACTTGTATACACGTACAACATTTAAAAAGAGTATCGATGCCGGCGCAATGATTTTTTACAAAAACCGATCTCCCAGCATAATCAGCTTTTCAATTCTTCGAGCTTACGAAGAGGCTCACTGTCGCGACGAATCATTGTCCGACTGGATAAGGCTACTCGCATGTCCACAATCTGGCATGTATATGACGGAACATGTCTAATGCGATATTCTCTCGAGCAGCTGCTCGCTTAAAATAGCTTTTTCATCCCCTGGTTTATTTACGCATTTATATACACGACTGGAATTAGCGATTTCGGCTTAGCCTACTTTAAGCGATACGAATATGAAATCGAATATGAATACCGAAATCAAATCAAACGACGTAAGTATGTATTCAGTGCTTTGTGAATGTATATTCAAGTATGATAATTACAATTTTTACAATAAATACAAAATTATCGAAATACTTACAGAAATTTATAATATCGAATATAATAGAAGGTTTTATAGTAAGAAGAAAAAATAGATGACTCCAAACACGTTATTAATTGTTCAAATTTTTTGTTTATAACTCAACTAAAAATTTGTCAATATTATAAACTTGAAAGTCAAAAGGATAAAGTACAGCATAAATTTTATTCATGGAAAAATATTGATTTCAATGTTCATGTTTCTTTTTTCCAGGAAAATAAAACAAAATGTAGACATAACAATAGACTTAAAATAGATCAGTTCTTTTAAGGCCAGCAACGAGCGAGATTTTTCATGAAAACACAATAGTCGCGGTAGTTTTTCGCGATAACAGCAGCCCAGAATTCATTGCATTGTCGCCAGCCAGCTCTACTCGCGGAAATTGAGATATATCCGCATATTTCACTATACGGCTTATACGGCGAGAACAAATCGATATATCAACAACACTGCGGCAAAACGCTCAAAGCTACAATCACGAGCATCAAAAACTTTCTTGACAAATTCCTTCTTCTTAACTAATCAACAATCCTTACGTGACTTTTTTTTAGCATTTGTTTAACGATAAGTTCAAGTGCAACTGCGAGTATAAAAATTTCACGATATTTTTTTATCACTTTCGAGAGAAAATCAAAGTGCAGATAAGACACATCTTCGCTTTTATGGGTTGTAATCTCGAGCCATTTACGGTCGTCCGCTCGTTTTGATCATGCGGTATAATATTAAGTAACACTTTTCGGGCGAAGTTTTATCCAGAGGTCGAAGGACACGCGAAATCAAATACCGGCATTGCGGTACAGTGTAATATACCGGGCAAACACTTATCATTAAATCAGAAACTTCTTTATTATAATATAGTAATACGGGTTTACCCTTGCCGGTTTAGGGCTTAATAATGAAGAAATAGGTATATATCTGTAATAAAGGCAATCTTCGTCGGTTAATGTTTACTCATAAATATTTAATGAATGCCGCGACGAAAGTTTTAAAAACTTTTTTATATGAATAAGTGAATGAAAGGAATTAGGCTCAACTTTTCAAGAATTATAAATGTGTTTTGCTATTAGCATATATTTAATAAAATATAAACTTATGATAAATGAATAACTTTAACAAAAATTCTATAGCCGTAAGATGTAACTATTAAAGTCATTAAAATTTAACCTGCGTATAGATACTTTTGTACAATATTAAGATTTAAAATATTTTTATAAAGCACGATACGACAATAAATATAGGTTAATAAACAACTGATTTTTTATTCCTTTTCATTCATAAATGTACAGCTTATGAAATTGTAAGAGATGACAGTAATCAATCAATCAACACTTCCGTGCATATTTGCAAAATCGCATTTACGATTTCTCTCTGTTTATTTTTTAAAAGTAATCAGATCTGTTAAATATTGCAAGTTTGTCATGCTAAGATAAAATAAAAATATCATGAGATAATAATTAATCGTGGAAATATAAGACGTTTTAAAGCAATAAGAAGATATTAACAAAATTAAGAAACAACTTTCTGTTAGTTACGATTAAATTTTTTCTTACTTAAGGGGAAGCAGTACAAAAAATGTACCTTGATTTATTAGTCTTAGCATTATTGATAATAATTAATTGTTAATATATATTTTCAAATTTTCATGACTTGACAC